>LGRX02013696.1:0-12696 GCA_001247695.2 Cymbomonas tetramitiformis
GGAGTGGTTCGATCGCCTATTTATGGTGACATTAGAAATTTGTTACGAGCTAGGGGCCAGGCACTGGCCAGGCACTGTTCCGATCCATATTTAAGAACCGATGACATGTTTTTATTACATTTCTCATATATAGGGCGATGACATGTTTTGTTTATTACATTTCTCATATATAGCGGGGCTGTCGTATCGTTTTGGTCGTTTCGTTAAAAACAGTGAGCATAGATTATTATTTTTCTTTTGGGGGTACGTGAACGTATAGGCGGTGGGGAAAAAGTATTCTCCAAAATTTATCGTTGTGGTTGCGCGGAGTGGTTTCAATGCGACATCCGCACAATATGAATACGCACGCGGACATCGTCGTCACGCAGTATGAATATCAACGATTAATGACACGAATAACCAATGCAAATTCCAAGCCCTTCATGAGCACCGTGATATGGCCCAAAGTTCTTACACTCATCGTGGGATACTTCCCTCCTCTTTTCGTTGGTCGGTACTGTTCTCAACACGCCGGATAGGTGCCCCCGTGGTAAGATTAAACCACTCCTCAAGAAACTTTCAAGAATGTGCAGGCAACACACCAAAAACAGGCGAGACGTGTTTCTGTCAAACACAACCTGTCAAGGTCTTATGGACCGGAAGTATGGCACGGCTTGTTATTGAACTGTAACAGCCGGCAGGCTAGATGGTGAGCGTGGAGCACGCGCGATGAGAGGGGGGTATATTTAATTCGTTTATTTAATTATCGGTGAGAGTTAAACCTAACCTTAAACCTAGTGAAGTCCAGTTCTCCTCCACTCTTTTCCAGTCCAGTTCTCCAATTCTCCTCCACTCTTTTCCAGTCCAGTTCTTCAAATAACAGCTGTATGATGAAAAATTGATACGAAACACCCGAGGCAGTAGTGCTGCAAAGCGCGCGCGCGCCGAAAGAAGCCTATGCTATTGGGCGTTCAAAGTTGCATGGTACGTCTTGCAGCACGCCTCAGCATTCGATGTCAGAGCTACCAAGCTGACAATAAATGGAGTAACATCATAGTTTTCATAATTCATAGTTTCTTATTTAGTATCAGTTCGAGTCTCGTCAATACAGAAACAGATACCAGCATCCCTTCTTCTCCATAGCTTCTCATACGATACGGTCCAATGTTTACAGTTCCGATCTGAATTTTCGGACTGAGAACATTTAGTTTCGAGTTCGGTAGTTTAGGGGTATCGCAAGGTGCAACAGCTGTTTAATTCTCACGTGTTGTAGCTCATAGCGTCTGACATTTATCTAGCCTTTGTGACTTGAAATCGACAGCTTGTGCACCTAAAGTTTTGTTTCGCAACCTGTTTCGCAACCCGATCTTTTTAAAGATACCCTTGTAAAACTAGAGCTTTGGGAGGATTCGACGCTTTTCGGCTGCAATATGTAGGCCAGAGATATCAAACACTGTCGTAGAGCCGGGCCGCATTGTTGCATGCCCCCAGCCTCAAATGGCTTTCAATTTTTTATAAAGCTTGAATGCACATAAGTTGAAACAGCCTTGTCCTCGACCGCATCACGAAATCTCGGGTTGACCGCCGTTTTAGGTGTCTGTGCCGTGCATTGTGCTAGCCTGCGCGTTGACGTGCCGGAGACTCTAACAGGAATGAAGGAAAAAAAGTCAGCACGTCGAAGCCTGTATCATGATAGTCTGGACACGTTACGACCGATTTCATGCCACGACTTTCGTTCTTGTTCGTGTTGCCTTTAACGACAACGTTTCTATGGCTTGATTCCATTGGCCTTGAATCGGAAGGAATCGACTGAAAAAATGGGTTTCGGCGGGCCTGGTCACATGGAATGAACTTTCAGGCAAAATAGCAGCATCAACATTTTCTCCATCATGGACTTCAAGGATTTGAAGAGGACGACTCTGCCAATTTCGGTTGCAAGAAACCGTCGCCTCTCGTTGTCCATACTAAAATTGCATCTACTGCACCCATTGGTTTGGCTTGGATTAGTAATCGTCGGAGGTTAAACCCACTTTCACTCACGTCAAATTGCAAAGCTAAGACCCTGGTACTGTAGCAGTTATATGATATATGACACTGCAGGTTCATTGCGAAGCCGCTCAGATGGTTCCTCTACCCGGTTTCACTGCATGGCCTCCCCGTCCAGTAGCAAGCTGCCCTGCCTTAGTTCAAAGTACTTCACCATCCAGCGGAAGACACAGACAGCACATATTGCATACCTACACGCTTCTAAGCGTTTCCGCCACTGCCAACCCCGGAGTTCGGACGCGAATCCCCTCGCCTTAGTAGACTGTATGGTGCAGTGCGCCTATGTTTGGACCACTAGCTTGGCCAATTGCGTCAGTGTTAAGACTCAGTGGTATAGAACCGAAGTCTACGATTGATTCTTTGTCAGATGGTACTTCTCAGTTAGTTGGCTGGGCTGCAAGGCGAAGACGTGTAGACTAAAATGTTAGTTTCTCTGCTTACTGAGGCAAGGCGTCGCCGTTTCCAAAATTAATTCTATCCTAGACGTGTATGCTGTGTGGTATTGCCTGATGTTACAGCGGGGGTCGTCGCTTTGCGCCCCGGGGGGTAAGACATTGGTCTTGCATAGATTATATGGCTTGTGGGAGAGAGGTTGTCATTGGAAGAGTTTTACAGATAATCAAGTTAGGTACAAGCAGGAATTGCAAAACCGTTAGTACTATATGTGGCTTTAGTCCCGTCACTTCCACCTCTTTTGGGTCTCTTGCCAGTGGTTGCCAACTGATGAACTTTTGAGAAGGAGCCTTACTTTTAACTGACATCATCAGTGGGCAACGCTTCGTGTGCTGTCAGATGCCTTTGTTTTCGCTGAAAAATATGGGGTTTCGTCACATATTATTGCACAAAATGTCGTCCTCACTCCAGCTATTGACGTTGGAACCCAGCGAAGCCCCAACCAGGGCAGAGCGTTTGGCCAAACTGGGAAGGTTGTATATATGTGGTCCAAACATGAAAGCCCCACCCACAGCCAGCCTTTCCCCAGCAGCATGGGCCCATCTCCCAAGGAAGAGTAGTTGATTGCAAAATACTGAGCCAGCCGAGCACATCCCCCCACCCTGGCGGCGCTGTAACCGCAGAAGCTGCTGCGAGCAACTTCGACGATTCCGAGAACACGGGCTCAAAGTTATCGCAGACGCCGACGACACGCTTATTGGACTCGGACTCAGAGTGGGAGTACGGAGAGGGTATGCGCCCTCAACGGCGGAGCACACAGATGTTGAGATACAAGACTGTGTGGCTGAAAGTTACAAACTGGCTCGGTTTCTGAAGTGAAGGTTGACTGTATCTAAGACATTTCAGTGTGTGAGTGTTTGAATGATGCGCTTGTAGATGGATTTCCACAAAATGTTGTCCTCACTCGGCTCCAACCATTGACGTTCGAACCTAGCGAAGCCCCTGCCAGGGCAGAGCGTTTGGCCAAACTGGGAAGGTTGTATATATGTGGTCCAAACATGAAAGCCCCACCCACAGCCAGCCTTTCCCCAGCAGCATGGGCCCATCTCCCAAGGAAGAGTAGTCGATTGCAAAATACTGAGCCAGCCGAGCACATCCCCCCACCCTGGCGGCGCTGTAACCGCAGAAGCTGCTGCGAGCAACTTCGACAATTCCGAGAACACGGGCTCAAAGTTATCGCAGACGCCGATGACACGCTTATTGGACTCGGACTCAGAGTGGTGGTACGGAGAGGGTATGCGCCCACAACGGCGGAGCACACAGATGTTGAGATACAAGACTGTGTGGCTGAAAGTTACAAACTGGCTCGGTTTCTGAAGTGAAGGTTGACTGTATCTAAGACATTTCAGTGTGTGAGTGTTTGAATGATGCGCTTGTAGATGGATTTCCACAAAATGTTGTCCTCACTCGGCTCCAACCATTGACGTTCGAACCTAGCGAAGCCCCTGCCAGGGCAGAGCGTTTGGCCAAACTGGGAAGGTTGTATATATGTGGTCCAAACATGAAAGCCCCACCCACAGCCAGCCTTTCCCCAGCAGCATGGGCCCATCTCCCAAGGAAGAGTAGTCGATTGCAAAATACTGAGCCAGCCGAGCACATCCCCCCCCCCTGGCGGCGCTGTAACCGCAGAAGCTGCTGCGAGCAACTTCGACAATTCCGAGAACACGGGCTCAAAGTTATCGCAGACGCCGATGACACGCTTATTGGACTCGGACTCAGAGTGGTGGTACGGAGAGGGTATGCGCCCACAACGGCGGAGCACACAGATGTTGAGATACAAGACTGTGTGGCTGAAAGTTACAAACTGGCTCGGTTTCTGAAGTGAAGGTTGACTGTATCTAAGACATTTCAGTGTGTGAGTGTTTGAATGATGCGCTTGTAGATGGATTTCCACAAAATGTTGTCCTCACTCGGCTCCAACCATTGACGTTCGAACCTAGCGAAGCCCCTGCCAGGGCAGAGCGTTTGGCCAAACTGGGAAGGTTGTATATATGTGGTCCAAACATGAAAGCCCCACCCACAGCCAGCCTTTCCCCAGCAGCATGGGCCCATCTCCCAAGGAAGAGTAGTCGATTGCAAAATACTGAGCCAGCCGAGCACATCCCCCCACCCTGGCGGCGCTGTAACCGCAGAAGCTGCTGCGAGCAACTTCGACGATTCCGAGAACACGGGCTCAAAGTTATCGCAGACGCCGATGACACGCTTATTGGACTCGGACTCAGAGTGGTGGTACGGAGAGGGTATGCGCCCACAACGGCGGAGCACACAGATGTTGAGATACAAGACTGTGTGGCTGAAAGTTACAAACTGGCTCGGTTTCTGAAGTGAAGGTTGACTGTATCTAAGACATTTCAGTGTGTGAGTGTTTGAATGATGCGCTTGTAGATGGATTTCCACAAAATGTTGTCCTCACTCGGCTCCAACCATTGACGTTCGAACCTAGCGAAGCCCCTGCCAGGGCAGAGCGTTTGGCCAAACTGGGAAGGTTGTATATATGTGGTCCAAACATGAAAGCCCCACCCACAGCCAGCCTTTCCCCAGCAGCATGGGCCCATCTCCCAAGGAAGAGTAGTCGATTGCAAAATACTGAGCCAGCCGAGCACATCCCCCCACCCTGGCGGCGCTGTAACCGCAGAAGCTGCTGCGAGCAACTTCGACGATTCCGAGAACACGGGCTCAAAGTTATCGCAGACGCCGATGACACGCTTATTGGACTCGGACTCAGAGTGGGAGTACGGAGAGGGTATGCGCCCTCAACGGCGGAGCACACAGATGTTGAGATACAAGACTGTGTGGCTGAAAGTTACAAACTGGCTCGGTTTCTGAAGTGAAGGTTGACTGTATCTAAGACATTTCAGTGTGTGAGTGTTTGAATGATGCGCTTGTAGATGGATTTCCACAAAATGTTGTCCTCACTCGGCTCCAACCATTGACGTTCGAACCTAGCGAAGCCCCTGCCAGGGCAGAGCGTTTGGCCAAACTGGGAAGGTTGTATATATGTGGTCCAAACATGAAAGCCCCACCCACAGCCAGCCTTTCCCCAGCAGCATGGGCCCATCTCCCAAGGAAGAGTAGTTGATTGCAAAATACTGAGCCAGCCGAGCACATCCCCCCACCCTGGCGGCGCTGTAACCGCAGAAGCTGCTGCGAGCAACTTCGACAATTCCGAGAACACGGGCTCAAAGTTATCGCAGACGCCGATGACACGCTTATTGGACTCGGACTCAGAGTGGTGGTACGGAGAGGGTATGCGCCCACAACGGCGGAGCACACAGATGTTGAGATACAAGACTGTGTGGCTGAAAGTTACAAACTGGCTCGGTTTCTGAAGTGAAGGTTGACTGTATCTAAGACATTTCAGTGTGTGAGTGTTTGAATGATGCGCTTGTAGATGGATTTCCACAAAATGTTGTCCTCACTCGGCTCCAACCATTGACGTTCGAACCTAGCGAAGCCCCTGCCAGGGCAGAGCATTTGGCCAAACTGGGAAGGTTGTATATATGTGGTCCAAACATGGGAGCCCCACCCACTGCCAGCCTTTCCCCAGCAGCATGGGCCCATCTCCCAAGGAAGAGTAGTTGATTGCAAAATACTGAGCCAGCCGAGCACATCCCCCCACCCTGGCGGCGCTGTAACCGCAGAAGCTGCTGCGAGCAACTTCGACGATTCCGAGAACACGGGCTCAAAGTTATCGCAGACGCCGACGACACGCTTATTGGACTCGGACTCAGAGTGGGAGTACGGAGAGGGTATGCGCCCTCAACGGCGGAGCACACAGATGTTGAGATACAAGACTGTGTGGCTGAAAGTTGCACAACATGTACAGCTTACCGGCACCCAAAGCCATTTTCTTGTAGCCACCCACCACTGAAGGATTCAAGGATACTAGGCCAGAAGTATGTCGGTGCCTCTCGGATTGTTACCTTGCTTAAGAGGCAACGAGAGCGCGTCTGCCAATACAAGAGTGTGTCCTCTGCCCGCTGTATGTAACGGGGGAGACCATCTGTGAGATGGTGATTTAGGGCTTCGGTTGGCTTCCTGCTGCCGCACAGCTCTGATTTCTCAAAGGGGTGAAATGATGCAAGATTTTCTGTGAAATAGTTTTGCGCACCAGTCTCGGGGTGCCTGATAAACTCTTTCTTCTTTTAACCTTTCGAATGTCCGGTGGCAATAGATCAGAGTCAGTTGGTGGAGAGGTAGAGGCGGCAAAGCAATATGACAAGGTTGTGGTCCCTCTTGAACCGACATTTGTCATGCATCTGTGGCAATAATTGTATCTAGCATTCCATATGGTATTCACGATGAGTTGTGTCGTTCATCAAGACCATGGGAAGAAGTTGTTCAAGGATGAGAGCGACGGTCCCAACACCATAGCCTCGTACTTCATTAGTGAATCATATGTGTTGTTTAGTGCGCTGCACGAATTGTCGTTTCTGAGTGCGTATTGTAACTCTCTGCGGCATCCTAGAGCTCGCAGGCGCCGGCCTCTGAGGAGACGGATTCTTGTCAGCCAGTGGAACGCAGTCCTGAGAGTTCCGACATGCCAGCTCAGCCTCAGCACCCTTCAGTGAGCCGTCAGCATCCGACAGTACCGTTGATTCTCCAGGATCTCCGAGAGTTAGCTACTACTCCTGCGCTGTAGCACCAGGAGGGGGGGACACTGACTTCTGATCGGAAATCACTGTATGCGCCGGGAGAAGTGAGAAATCCGAGGGGGGAGTCCCTATTGTCAGATCCCCAGGCTATCCTTTAGTGGTCATCACAAACTGCTCTATACTGAATAAGCTGCGATTCAAGTAGTGATGGTAAAAGCGCGCAAAGTTCTCTGCAGTGGGCCTCGCAGGGCATCTAGGTTCCCGTGATGCTTCTGTTTGCCCAGAAGGGATAAGGAACAGAACTGAGGGGCCGTGCCAGGTCCTGACCACTTTTACTATTGTGCAGTGGCTCGAGACGCCATGATAATGTCATTCCGTCTTGACTGAAACAGGTGTCACTGAGCAACATGTGTCATTCTGTCCAAGGATGGTAATCGATTAGTAGAGGAATTATGATTAATCGGATTAAGAGTGTATACACCAATCAAATCGTTTCTCAATTTAGACAAATAATTATAGTTAATCATACTAATCACTTACGCACTTCGAGAATTCGCCAGCGTTAAGGGGAGGGGGTAATTAGATAATCGAATCGATTTTGGAATGAGACTAATCAGATAGATTTCAAAATAGGTCACGAAAATGAAACTAATTACCATCCTTGATTCTGTCTTGACTGAAGCAGGAGTCACAGAGCAACATGCGTCATTCTGTCTCGACTCAAGCAGCAGGAGTCACAGAGCAACATTTGTCATTCTATCTCGACTCAAGCAGGAGTCATGGATTCTGGTTCCTGAAACCGCCAAAATTCCGTTGCACTCCAATTTAAACAGATTATATGGGATCCTTGCATGACTTGGCGCCGGCGCCCATTCTGACTTTGTGTGCCTACTGGTACCTTGAATCCTTGATGTGTGTGCAGCATATGTTCTCGTAGGTAGGTGGAGGGCGCAGGGCATGAAAGCTCTTGCTTGCGTATCATGCCGATACGACTGACGGGTAATTTGTGGGGAGTGAGGGACAGTTCATATGTCAGCCGCCTATTACATGCTATTGCGTGGCACGTGTTGCTGTCCTAGTGACGACATGATCGTGACAATCGAAGAGTGCCAGGAAGCATTTGATCGGTTGCATCTCGCGCGTGACTATATTTGGAATGAGGCATTCGATGGACTTCCAGGAGCTTGTGCTCATAGCAATCAACATGCTGGGCACAATTTGCACTTTAACACTCAACTTGATAGTACAACCGGCCGCAACGATTTGTCTCCAGTTTGCAAATCGCCACCAGGTACAGAGTACTAACATCTACACTTCATACCGAGAAATACAAAGTTGAATGTGGCAGCCCTATCTTGTGCCAACCCTATCCAAACCTGCCTTATTCGTTCGTTAAGTATGGACGCCATTGATAAGGAGGGAAGCTGTGTGAGTGCAATGAGAAGATCGTGTGAAATGTTGCAACATTATGATAATTGTATACATAATAAATGTGGAAGTTTTTGTATGCAATAACACAAACACACTCACACTCACTCGCTCAGGACAGCCGCAGAGGGGCTCAGGTGGCCCAGTGAGGCTCAGGGAGCAGAGGAGTGGTCTTGCGCGTGGGCTTGGTGGTGGAGATATGGCTCGCGCAGATCGGGGGGCACGGATGAACCGGCTTCAGGCACAAGGCGGCAGTGCGTTGGTGGTGCAGATGCACAGGGGCTCGGGTGGCTCAGCGAGGCTTAGGGGGTCCCATTCTTCACTAGTGAGCTCCGGAGAATCCGGATGAGTGTCCCGAAGTGTGTGCTGAATCCTTTGATCCCCGGCGTGGGTACATTGTGCAGTCTCCTGTGGCTTCGGGGTGCCAAAGGAGTCGCAAGGATAAGCATTCTCACTCGCTCCATTCACACCCACACACACACAATTGGCCCAAACAAGGCTTGGAGATGTGGAGAGAGCTCCGGCGGCTCGAGGGGCGGGGTAGGTGGAACAGATTCAGTGCACAGACAGAGCGGGCACAGAGGCGCTAATGCGGCTCACTGAGGCTTAGGGGGTCCTGTTCTCCACGAGCGAGCGTTACTTGAGGGATGCTAAACTGGGAAGGTTGTATATATGTGGTCCAAACATGGGAGCCCCACCCACAGCCAGCCTTTCCCCAGCAGCATGAGCCCATCTCCCAAGGAAGAGTAGTTGATTGCAAAATACTGAGCCAGCCCAGCACATCCCCCCACCCTGGCGGCGCTGTAACCGCAGAAGCTGCCGCGAGCAACTTCGACAATTCCGAGTTATCCAAGAGGTCGATGATAAGCTTGGAATATGACTCGGATACGGACACGGACAACCTGATTCTTACAAGCGAAGAACGCGTATCATCATCATCATCATCGTCGTCGTCGTCGACCACATCGTCGTCGTCGTCACCGTCCTCGTCATCGCCGTCGTCTTCATCACCGTCATCTGATTCAAGCTCTCTAGTGATATATTTAGCAGCTGGCAGTGCCCCTTTGTTGATGGTCTTGGTTGGAATAATCTACTATCGACGACGGAAAAGCAGGCAAGTTCATCAAGAACAACAACCATTGAAGCAGGCAAAGGAAACTCCGTCCATTAACAACAATGCTTCACAAAAACAAAGCGACAACCAAAATGAAGAAAGTATGGAATGTGCTGTGGATATATATGAATCGGGTGCTACAGTAGGTAGCGAGGAAGTGCTGCCAGTGTCAAGCGAAGTGCTGCCAGTAGTGTCAAGCGAAGTGAGTGCGATCATGGACGTGCAGATGGCGCTCGATCATGCAGGTAGATTCACCCACCACATGTGTGCAATTTGGCAATGCATGATTCAGATTCTAGCTGACTCAGTACACAATGGGATACTCTCTGGTTATTACTTCATCTTTGAGTACATACACTACTGCTGGATATTTGCATGCACAAGGGAGCCTCCTGCCGTAAGCTGGTGGCTTCACCAGAAAGAAATACACATTTAATGGTGCATCGATTGGTTGCATGTGTTTTGGACTTGTTGTTGTATTTGGATTCATGTATCAGCTTGCTTGGTAAGTACGTACACCTACCGTGAGTGTCGGCGTATTGATTGATAGATGCTCCAACGGCGTTGCCGGTCAATGGCCTTCTATTGGATTGCTCTTGCGTGTGCAGCTGCAGTAGTAGGGCTCAACTGCAAGTCGCGTGTACATTCCTTAGGGCCAAGCAAAGTAAGCTTGTGGTAGATGCCTTGCGAATTGGTCGTTGCAAGGGACTGTATCCACAACCAAGGACAGAGTAGACGCAACTGGGGGTTTTTTGAGCCAAGAGGATATGAGGCGTGATTATTATGTCCATCCACTAATATCAATCCCCTGCTGGATGGTCAATGCAGAAGGGCTTCATGGGCAGCAGCAGAGCAGCGGTGCACAACTCCCGTCCGAGTTCGTATCGGGCTTTGTCCCTGCGGCACAGCTTGCAGGGCTGGTCTTGGGATCGGCGATGAGCTCATTTGCGGTGCTCAAATCGGTGGCCCACATTGCTCAAGAAATCTATGCTCTGCACAGATGCGTGAAGGCCAATCATCGAGTGTGCAGCCGCTTGGCCGAGCGCGCGCTGTCCCTGCAGTCCGCCATGTCCCGCTTCGCCGCCAGGCTGCACGAAGCCGGCCCTGCGACCAAACAGCTGAACGAAGACAACTACAGGAGCTTGAACACGCAGCTGCTCCGCGTGCTGCAAGCAATGGAGCGCGCGCATGACCTGATCCAGGCGTGGGGAGGCGCCAAGTACACCTTTTTCAGCAAGCTCAAGCGTGCATTACTCTCGAGGCACTTCCACGAGGAGTTCGTCGAGTGCAACCAGCAGCTGTCCGAGTGCCTGGATGATCTGCGTGGCGATGCGGTGCTGCAGATGTTTGTGAGCCAGATCTCCTTGCCTGACTCAAGTTCCTGGCAAGGCGAAGACCATAATGACTCATACACGGACATGCAGGTGAGACTCTTTCATCTGCATGTCCAGCATGTATCCCCGACCATGCATGTGATACTCACACCTGTTGTTGCCTGAAACATGCTCAAAAGTCAGCATCCGTGTGTGCTGGAGCATGTATGCCAGCTACAATCATGCCTGATGCCTCACGGTGCGTGCGTGGCCGCGTTTATGGCTTGTTATATATCATACATCAGTCATCGGCTCGTCAAGGGATCTCACACAGCAGATGTGCACATCATGCGCTGTCAGAACGTGCAGAGTATCACGCAGCTTTTTGATTGGCATTCCGCCAGACATAGGTATTCAGTCAGTCCAGCATCTCTACGTCTATGCCCACGGCTCCCTACCTCTAGCCACCTGAGTAGTACTTTGGGGCATTTGGTCTTGGACTCTTGGGACGGTTTTAGGTAATAACAACATTGTAATGTGAATTTTCCCTGAGGAGTAGTGGTCAGATGTATAGTATGGACAACAGTCTGTTGCATATCAATATCCCTCTCCTATCTTCTCCTTTCCCGAAGATCGAGGCATGCGTCCCTAGCGCCCTACTTCTACTACCCTGCTTTGTGCGTGTGGCGCCTTCATCGGTCGGGCTGCGTGTGTCTTGCAATGCTTCAACCAGGTCTGGTGGCACCCTTAGGTGTTCAAGTGTTGTAATATGCAGTGTGGCTTGATCTATCTATCGAGTTGTATGCTTGTATCAAGTATCATTATCAGCTATTGACTACATGGAGTTCTTGTCTGAACCTTGCTACGTCTGATATTGTATTGGCTATTTGATTTGTCGCCACGCACAGCGTATGGTGCTTTTCTCTGGATTCCTCCGGCGAGTGCTTGTGGCAGTATGGGTGTACCATTTCTTTCATACAAGCTGGCTTGCCAGCTACATTTCTCCAGCATTTAACAAATACGAGATAGATCTGAGGTCAGCCAGCCTCATCAATGAAATTCAAACAGCAGCATTTTTGTCGATATTGCTGTGCATGGTATACAATGTGACACCCCTACGATATGTCCGAGGTTTTGAAAGAACACATATGGCCCGCCTTTGTTCCCACCGAGCAGGCAGTACCGGCCGCTATAGCAGCAATGGCAGAGAGCCAGACCGAGCTGCACTCATCCTTATCATCAGTGCACTTGAACATGCATGAGCTGAAGACAGGCTTGGAAGCTCACGGGGTGACCACTGCCAGCTTGGAGAAGGGCTTCGCACAGCTGGAGTTGAAGCTGGACAAAATTGAGAGCAAGCTGGACCTCAATGCTTCCCATGTATCACAGAATTTGGATGACATGAAAAGTGAGCTCAACAAGCTGCGCAGTTTTTTGCAGCAAAGCAACAGCGACGGTAACACTGGTGGAGGGGGGCCGCGGGCCTCGAAGGGGCAGTTCCTGAAGGACAAGATGCCTAGCCTGAGCATTCCGTTCATGGAGCTCCGACTGATGGGAGAGGTGGGCTCTGGCGGTTTTGGCACTGTATTCCGAGGCAGTTGGCAGGGCAATGAAATAGCTTACAAGCACATTTTGATTGACACCAGCAACAAGAAATCCACAGAGAGACAGGTGTGTCGCAACTCCTGATGTGTTCCACAGAGCTATATATGCCATCGCTGTTGCAGAGTCAGAGGGGTACAACAACGTTCCCCCCAGCCCTAAATGC
>LGRX02013699.1:0-13424 GCA_001247695.2 Cymbomonas tetramitiformis
TTTTGGAGACTCCGGTCGATGTCTAGAAGAGATGCCAGGGCCTAGCACACAACGTACTAGTACGCATTCACAAGTAGCATACCATGGATTCTCCCAACGGGCACCCTTGTACCGAGTATCGCTCGGTGATGATGTACAACGATGTTGTGGACTACGAGACCCATTTTTGGGGACCCCGGTCGATGTCCAAGGTGCATATTCGAGTTATGAAGAGATGCCATGGCCTAGCAGACAGCGTACTAGTACGCATACACAAGTAGCATACCATGGATTCTCCCAATGGTCACCCGTGTACCGAGTATCGCTCGGAGATGATGTATAACGATGTTGTGGACTACGAGACCAATTTTTGGAGACTCCGGTCGATGTCTAAGGTGCATATTGGAGCTTTGAAGAGATGCCAGGGCCTAGCAGACAGCGTACTAGTACGCATTCACAAGTAGCATACCATGGATTCTCCCAACGGGCACCCTTGTACCGAGTATCGCTCGGTGATGATGTACAACGATGTTGTGGACTACGAGACCCATTTTTGGGGACCCTGGTCGATGTCCAAGGTGCATATTCGAGTTATGAAGAGATGCCAGTGCCTAGCAGACAGCGTACTAGTACGCATACACAAGTAGCATACCATGGATTCTCCCAATGGTCACCCGTGTACCGAGTATCGCTCGGTGATGATGTACAACGATGTTGTGGACTACGAGACCAATTTTTGGAGACTCCGGTCGATGTCTAAGGTGCATATTGGAGCTTTGAAGAGATGCCAGGGCCTAGCACACAGCGTACTAGTACGCATTCACAAGTAGCATACCATGGATTCTCCCAACGGGCACCCTTGTACCGAGTATCGCTCGGTGATGATGTACAACGATGTTGTGGACTACGAGACCCATTTTTGGGGACCCCGGTCGATGTCCAAGGTGCATATTCGAGTTATGAAGAGATGCCAGTGCCTAGCAGACAGCGTACTAGTACGCATACACAAGTAGCAAAGGCAATTGACAACTGCCTTATATCACACGCTTCCTTGAGGGGGGAAGAAGGTGGATATATATATATACTTACCCCATTATTATGTACGAATGTACTATATGTATGTAAACATACCGATATACCATATATAACATATAAATCACACACACTCAGTTAGACAATTAGCTGAAGGTATTTTGGTGTTGTGTTTTGTTTTAGATGGTTACAATCGAAGAGGAAGAGCATGAGATTCCTGATATTAACCCAGATCATTCTACATGGTTTTTCGACATCCTCGGTTCATACGATGCATACAGTCGGTTTAAAATCCCGAAGTGGATCGCTGGTTATGCCGATACACTAACCAGATATGACCACATAGGCTACTATGACAACATCAGTCGCATGAAGCCAGATATGAGCCGATATAAGGATCCTGCCAATGAGCCTCAGGCACCAGAAACCGAGTACACTGAAGACAGTCCTCCGATGGTTTTTGTAGATCCAGATGCAGATTCAGTCCCAGCACCAGCTCCACCTAGTTTGGTCCCAAAGGTGAAAATGACACCACCTAGGGAATTCAAATCAGGACAGGACGCAGAGGTCTGGTTGGACACGGTGGACAGATATTTCCAGTTCACTTATCCAGGTGCCAATGATAAGGACTTGATCACAGTGTTTCTGACTCTCATACAGAATAACGATAGACACTATTTTCAGGTCTTGGCAAAACAACCATATACCACCTATGAGATGGTCAGACAGACATTCCTCAGACAATTTGGTAATCCTCATAAGAGATCAGTAGCCAAGAAACACCTTATGGCACTGACTCAAGGAACCCAAACCTTTGCAGATTATTTGCGCACATTTACATCACTGGCTTCTCTAGCAGCAGTTGATTTGAATGATGTGCTAATAAAGGACAGATTCGTCACCAGTATGGATCCAGATCTCCGCAGACAGTTCCAACTCAGATTCCTGACAGAAGAGCAGAGGAACAATCTGTCGTGGCAAGAAACCACACAGATATTGCTTGATTTGAACTACGTCATTCACTCAAAGCAATCAGAAACCCTTCATTATCGGGGTCAGAAGGAGCAGTCATCTGGAGGTCCAGCCAAGAAGGAAAAGGACAGAGGACGTGGCCAGAAGCCATATGACAGATTCAACAGAAATCGGAATCAGAATCAGAATGGCAGCCAATCAGAATCGGAACAAGGGAAAAGGTGGAAAAGGCAAGGGAAAAGGAAAAGGAAAATCACAGAATGATAAGACTTGCAATCGTTGTGGTCGTGTTGGTCACATCGAGAAGGATTGTTTTGCCACCAGGACCAATGATGGAAAGGAGATCAAGGGTAAGTCACGGGGAAGCCGATTTCCCCCACTGTATGGGGGCCTGCTTCTCCTTGCGTCACCCCTCACTGTGGGTGGCATGTGTCACCCGTGACCGTGTCCCCGTCACGTTAGCCTTCTCTATTTAGACAGTCCGTATGTCTGTCTCTCCAGTTTATGCTATCACATTCCGAGCACCCGTCACTGTGTGTTTTCTGACTGCTTTGTATATATATACACCTTATATATATACACCGATATCACCGTTTCTATCAGGTTATCGACCCACATCACGCTTGGTGGTGTTCGGTTTGGCTTGACTCGCTTTGGCTTTCCGCCAGTTCTACAATTCCCTTTACTTCCTTCGGACTTTCATCGGTTTGAGTGCCACCGCCTCATCCAACTTCCTTGTCCAACTTCACGTGGTTCCTACCGTCTGTGACTGGTTTTACGTGATCTCCCTCGGCCAAACTTCCTTATTTACTTCCTTCATTCTGGCCGCCTACTTCCTTCCACCAACGCTCTGGCCAGCAGCGCCTCTGCTGCCGGAAAACTGGCTTACCTTACGGCATTTTTGACGTGACCGCCGTGTTCCTCGTCAAAAACTGACCCAATTTGACCCCTACATCGTCCGATTCCGTTAATTTTACAAGAAGTTACGTTATCACCATTAACCCAAACGTCCACTCGACTTTCTGACCAGCAGCACCCCTTCTGGCGGGAATACGGGTTACCGTACGACGTTTTTGACATTACCCCCGTTTTCCTCGTCAAATTTCACCCCAATTTGACTTCTCCATCGCTTGATTTGGTTAATTTTTCGAGGAGTTACCTTTCACCCACGAAACCCTATCGACGCGCCTTCCAGATTTTGCAGACGCAGAGATCATGGCCTCGCTACGCCAGCGTGCGCGCATGGCCGCAGTTCGGTCTGCACTGGACTTGCTTCGACGACAGCATCTTCCCTTTGGCTGTGGTCTGGTGGTGCCTGGTGGTGCTTACACACCAAGCACCAAACTCGAGTCCATCGCGTTCGCCATCAACAACGAGTGCTTTGACTCCTTCGACTTCGTCCCTCCACTCCCTTCGCCCTCGCCTTGCACCCCACCTGTTCACCATCTAGTGGTGTGTGGTGATGTTGCCACGCCCACTTCGCCCCTCACCATCGTTCCTTTCGAGCCATTCCCAATGCGCTCAATCGCGCCCCCTTACCGCATTTTTCACCTTCCACCTCCCCAACCCCTTCTCATCGACGCATTCGCTCTGGTGGTGCCAGGCTACTTTTGGCTTTGGCACCGCACAGGAAACGATGGAATCGCCGGAATGAGACTGGCCCCAGTCTCATTCCAGTCTCATTTTTCTGGGGTCATTTTTTTTTGTGGAATTTACACACATTTGATGCACTTAAACAAAAAATAACATTCTCGAATGCAAATTTTGAGAAATTTGATGTTTTTTGACGATTTAGTGTGTTTTTCTGCCACGCGAACTCAGAAAAATCACCAAAAATACGATTCTCGACGAAAAATCCCCAAAACTTTTTCAAGTATGTATTTCCAATATACTTTACATATGCTTGATGCATAACAATAAGAACTCCTTGGAAAACAACGGATTTTTTCAATTTCGACCACCCTAAGATGGGGAAATATCATTACGGGGCCAGTCGTATGGGAAATAACCCTGGAAATTGGGTGGTGAACTATATTGCAGGAGTTTAAAGCACAGTTGTTACGTTATTTTGATGGGTTTGAACTTGGTTACAAGTCCACAATCGCAAGTTGCACACAGGAATAGTTGGATGCATAATTTTGGTGACCGTTTTGGTCATTTTACCCCTCAAACCCTGAAAACCCTGAGCGCTGGAATTGTCCATGTGAAGTTAAGCAACATACTCAAGAGTTACACGGCGCGTTGTCACCGTTTCGAGTTTGTATTTCCTTATATCATACAAAGAAACCGCTCTAGCGAGCTGGGATTGAAACAGTATACACATGGTAGGAAGATCTGTAAAAAGAAGGACGCCATGTTCAGGGTAAACAAACTTGTAAAACAGATTCTACTCAGAGAACAGGTTGTCGGCAATAGTCTTTAAAAGCTCTTCCTTTTCAGGACCTGAAGGCATACCGCCCTCGGGCGGACAGATGCGCTCATCCCAGCAAGTCAGCATTTCCGCAGGGTTGAAGGGATGCCACGCCCTGTGCCGAACTCCTCCGCGCCTGAAAGCGTCTGCTGCGATAAACAGCAAGTCCGTGTTCTTGAAAGTACGCAGCTTGCGCTTGGAGGCCGGCGTAAGGTTCGCAGCGCGTGGAATCCAGAACTGCCAGTGTACCAAACGTTTCTCCAAATCCAAGTCCAAGACCTCAACATAGTGCATGGGAAGTGAAACCTTCCCACGTGCAAGTGGAACCGTAAACCAGCACTCGTCGGCGGGGTTGTTTTCACCTGCAGCGGTGACAGCAAACGTTTTTGGAACTGCAGTTATCATTTCGAAGGTGTAGTCTGCCGGGAGGAAACGAGCCACAGCACGTTGCGCCAACGGCATGTCGTCCTCGTCTGATGAGTCCGACTTCACAGAAACTGCTGGAGCAGTTACGGGCCTTGCTGCTCGCTGAAGTAAAGGCATGTCGTCATACGAGTCCGACTCACTCTTCTCGGGCGATTCCTGAAATAGACAGCGGCCATTGTTGGCAGAACGTGTCCTGGCCTTCCGTTGAGGAGGGGAAAGGTGGGAGACGCTGTCGTAGGGGGAGAACCTCGTGGTCGTTTAGGATCACCTGCTTCCGCCTGCCCAACTTTGCGAGTCTTGACACTGTCTTGGACAGGGGAGGAAGGAGGGGACGATGGGTATACACGCTTAATGCCAGCGGCAGCATTAGCGCGCATGCCGGCACCTCTCCCAACTGCAGCTTGACTGTTGGGGACAGTTGATCTCCCCCCACGTCCTTTGCCACGACCTTTCCTTGCACCTGCTTCAGCAACTGTGCTTGAGACTGTCTGGGGCCAGCTGATCTCCCCACGTCCTTTGCCCGACCTTCCCTGCACCTGCTTCCAGCAACTGCAGCTTGACTGTCGGGGCCAGTTGTTCTCCCCCCACGTCCCTTGCCTCGACCTTCACCTCCGTTGTCGTCGGAAACCGGTCTCGCGCTTCCTGCATTTGAACGCTGACCGCGACGCCCCTTTTCCTGATGTTCCTTGCGCGCTGCGGCGGTCGCATTGAACAAACGTGTGGCCAACTCTGCAGCCAGCCCCGCACCGTCGAGCCCCATATGCTGCAACACCGCCTTAAGCTCGCCCTTATTGTACCTGAATAATAAGGAACAGAATGAGGAACGCTTTGGTCAGTCAATGGGCAGCGTGCTTGATGGCGGTTCATATCATGTACTAATTAAAGGAAGTGACTATTGTAGAACTCACCAGAAAGAAATATCTTCAACTCGACGTGCTTCTTGCTCACATCTTTTCGTTATTTTGGGAATGTCCACTGGCAGATCCTTGACCATCACATTTCTGCCGTCTGCAATGGTCTCCAACTCTGGTTGAGGTTCAGTTGTTGCGGGGTCGGACGCCTCGGTCGTGTTCTGGTGCCAAGCGTTGCTCAGCAGCAACTTCAAGTCCAAGGGTTGCTGCTGATCAAACTTCGGGCCCTTCCAGGTGTCGTAGTCGGAAGCTTTCTGTGGTAAAGGAAAATACCCACATAGATGTTCTTGTTGCTCATGAGAGATACGGTCGACACCATGATCACATAGCCGCTGAAACGCATTCAGCGTGGCTGCCTCCTCCTTCGCTGGAAGCGGCTGCACTTCCTGCAAGGGTGGAGAGCTGTCAATGTCGGGATAGCTGTTCATTACTTCCAGACCTTTGGTCAAGTCCTCATCTACGCCTTTGGGAAGACATGGCTTAATATGGTCCCCCCCTTTGTACTTCATGCGAACTACGCCATGCTCGTCCTTTTGGAATTCCACGTAATGCACGTCGCGCACCATACCTCCATATCCCGTGAGGTTCCAGTTCAGATGCGGCTTCAACCACTTTTTGAAGTCCAGCTGCTGACCCTGAACTTGTACCAGCTTCAAGAACTTATTTACCGGCCACGATACAAGCCAGTTGATATAGTCTTCGAGTAAGACGAGCCATCGGCCTGCTTTTGTAGCATCCTTACCGAATATGTACATCTTCATCAAACCAAACCAGCCATCAACATCGTTGTGGGTGTGTCCAACCATCAGGCGATGCAACACGAGGTTGTGGTAGATGCCATAATGAACCAGCAGGGCGCAAAAGCCGAACGTGTAGCGATTCCAGTTTTCAGAGCCTCCGTCAACTTGAAGATGCAACGTCTTCCTGAAGAACCGTTTGCCACTATGCCCAAAAGCCAGGAGCACAAGCAGGTTGGTAAAGGAAGTCAGCATCATGTTCGCGCCTTTGGGTTGGCTCCAAGGAAAACTCAGATTGAAGAGCAACATGCAACCATGGAATATAGTGAGCTGCAGATGCAAGTTGAAGAAATTCTGTTTCTTCTCGTTGATGTGTTTCACTTGATGAGGGGCGTGAGGCACCACGGTATTCTTGTTTGCCGCCCCGTCAAGGGCGATGGAGTCGATCTCCCCAAGAGGATCAGCGCTTTCTCTCAGACTGCGTGCGTCGTAGCAGTTGCGTTGATACTTGTGCGTCGCGCTGTGTGATTCCTTCAGGTTAGTCAACTCCTTCCAAGCGTCATGGTCTGGGTCGGAAGCCTGCAACTTAGCCCAACGCGCGTCAAGGTTGTCGCAGATCGAACACATGCCTGACACTTCGACCTTCTTCCGAATACGGATTTTCAATTCGTTCTTGACCAAGTGCCTGCAGTATTTCCGGAAGGTCTTATTCACGACAAGGACCGGTTCCGCCACCAGGCGTCGGTAATTAATATACTCGACGTCGTAATCCAGCGGCTTGATCTGTAGCGACCCATTGGTTGGCATGTCTTGTGGAAGACCTTTTAACATGTGAACCATAGCCCAGTCCTTAAAAGCGTCGTAACAAGGACCGAACGGCGTTTTGGGGATCTTTTTCTCTTGAAAAACCGTCGTCTTTGGAATCATGCCACCCACTGCTAGGGCAGCCTTCTGATACCGAAAGAATGTAGCACGTGGCAAGCCCCATAAGTTGCGGAAAGTGACAGCGCATACCCTCTTGTCACCGAACTTGAACGGGGTGCTGATACAAGGGATGCAACGCTCTCCTGTTTTAGAGTCCCGCACGACTGCATCAGCAATAGTGGAAGTCAGCACAGAAGTGAGCTCTCTCTGAGATAGAAGATTCTTATGATTATAGTTTCTTTCGTAGGAAGCGTACGCAAACTGACGATCGCATCTCTCAGAGCATCCGCATGAATATTCAGCCGAGCAAAACGTGGCGATATTGTTTCGCTGTTTTTTGTCAAGCTGCTTTCTGGAGGGTCTCTTTTTGCGGGACTCCATGTTTTGAGCAGAACAAAAAATACTTACCTGAGTCGGGTAAACCGCTTTAGGTGTTTCTGTTTCGTGACATTGGTGACGAATTGTTCAGGAATTCTTTCAGGGCCCCAGAGCCCTTGACGAATTCTCAGAATTCGTCGAGGGCCCTCGACGAATTCTCAGAATTCACGGGCGCTCCCCGCTCGACGAATTCTCAGAATTCGTCACGGGCGCTGGGGCCCCGCTCGACGAATTCTCAGAATTCGTCACGGGCGCTGATGCCCCGCTCGACGAATTCTCAGAATTCGTCACGGGCGCTGGGGCCCCGCTCGACGAATTCTCAGAATTCGTCACGGGCGCTGGGGCCCCGCTCGACGAATTCTCAGAATTCGTCACGGGCGCTGATGCCCCGCTCGACGAATTCTCAGAATTCGTCACGAGCGCTGGGGCCCCGCTCGACGAATTCTCAGAATTCGTCACGGGCGCTGGGGCCCCGCTCGACGAATTCTCAGAATTCGTCACGGGCGCTGATGCCCCGCTCGACGAATTCTCAGAATTCGTCGAGGACTTTGGTAGATTGTTACCACCTTGACACAATCTTGCGGTTTTTCGTCACCGGTGCCCAGGTAGTTTTTAAACAATTTATTGTCTGGGTACCGGTGACGAAAAACCGCAAGATTTCACTTTATATTCTGCGCTTTCGTGTTCAAGAATAATGGGTTTAGCTTCCGTACAAGAACTGTTGGATAGGGCCCTTCCCGATTTGGAGAAGATATTAGAAAAAAAGCTCAAAAACGAGGGCAAGTGTATCGTTCCTTATGAATATGCGGCAGATGTGAGCGAGATTATTCTAACATGGGATAACTACGAATTGAAAGGCCCCTTGTGGAAACACATTCTAGAGAATAAGCTTTTTACAGATGACTCAATTTTAAGGGTAACTGAAAAAATGGAGGAATATTGTGGTGATAATGCCTCCGATAGCCCCGCAAAAAAAGCTCCCGATCCTCCGGTTACAGCAGAAGAAGCACACGCGGCGCAAAACCTCGCAGAAGAGATGCAAGCCGCAAAGGATTTGTTGCCTTACGAGGAGGACGGCAACCCCTTGGATCAGTTGCAGGTCCACGCTGAATTAGATGCGTTCAGCGTGGACCTTGTTTCGCTGGGTCTCGGGTCACCTGCCAGGAGCTGGTAAAGGTCACGGCCGATGGGTGGGAGTACGTGCTTTTGGGGCAGTGCTTGGACCAGGGCGGTCTGAAGGATGGGGACGGCAAGCCCGTAATCATACATACATGCAGACTTCGGGCTGGAAAATGGCTGTGGGAAAGAGCTCCTGCTGAAATGCTTGGAGGACGGGTCCAAATATAATGTTTTTGAAAGCGAACTATACAAGGCGGACGAAAAAAACATCGTCAGTAATATGCTGACGTTGTGCCAGGAGCGGTACGGGCCCCAACCCGGGGAGGAGGACACACGCGTCATCGTGGACGCACCCCACCACGAGGATGACGAAGCCGTCTTGGAGCAGCCTAGGTCGAAGGCAAGGGAGGGTAGAAAATTGTTTCTGCTTGAGTTTGAGGAGGTCAACAGCCTAGGGTTGCCTCTGTTAGTGGGACTGGCGTGGCTCAAGCAGATCTGGAGGCCTCCTGCGTCCGGGCATGCGGTTGCGGATCGCGTGGTAATCTTCAACCTACGAAAACCAGGCAATCCAGGTGTCTTCCCCACGTTTGGGGATGCAATCGCGTACCTCACCTGCCAGCACGGGGACGTCAAGGACACCACCTTCGTCTTCCGTGAGGATGAAGATGTTCGAGCAGCGGTCGACTTTCAAGTCGTACGGGGTCCATCTGCGGATGACCCCGAATATCTGTCCTTCGACGAGATGGCGCAGGAAGATACTTCGAACGTGCATCGTACCAACGTCAAGAACGCGCGAACGGAGTTGGTGCCGCGTTTGGTGAACGGGAAACAGCCGGTAAGCGACCGGCCTGCCTTTGAAAACCACTTTGTTTGCTTTTATTTGGCCTGTAACTTTTATTTATTTCGAAATGGTGGCTTCTACAGGTGTACGTCTACCTCGAGGCACAGTTCACCCGGGAGAAGAAACTTACGTATCGCATGCCCTTGGTACAGGGCATGCAAGTAGAAATAGTGATGGACCTTGGGCAGGAGGCTGGTCTTGATCTACACGGCGCCACAATCCGGTTCGTTTGCGCCAACTTGAGCCAAGGCAGCTCGAGTCAGTGGCATGCCACTTTGTTGAGCGAGAAGCATTCCGGGAACACGGCCGAATACGTCATGTTTCAAACCCCTCTCCTTCAGAACCGACATGTCACGCTCAAGCGGGAGGAGCACTTTTGCGACAGATACCCGTTTCTTCAGCTGCAGAGCAACAAGGTCTACGCCCACGACATCCGCCTGCCCGATTATGCAGACGGCGACCTCAAAACGTTACCCACGAAGCTGCCCTTTGCCGATGGGGAAATAGCCGAGGAGGCCGAGAGGTATCAAGGCTTTAAGCAGGTATTGGCTTTTGCCTGGGAAAAGATCGCGGCCGAGGAGCAGAGGCGCTCGGAGCAGCCAGGTGGCAGGGTAGAAGTCTTCCAAAATTCATTGCGGCCCGATATTCAAAAATTCGATGGCCCGGTTTCGGCCAGCGCGGTCAGGCCATGAAATATGCACGGCCGGCCTTCGGCCGGCTCGTCCAACGATTTACGGGTCTGTTGACCAGACTTGTTTGACGGCCCGGTTTCGGCCAACATGAAAATTTGCTATTTCGGCATATCGCGCGTTTCCCGGAAATTTCCGATTGGGTTGTACGAATCTGACCGCTTGCCTACGTTCGAGAGCTTGAAATGACGGCATTGAACCCCTCTACGTGTGACACCAACTTACGGGACGATTGGATAAGTGATGTGTATCGATGTTATGGCCCGATCAGTAAACCCTGCCATCTATTAATCTATCCAACTAATCAATCTATTATCTAATTACTCCCCCCTTGACAATTTTTTCGAAGTGCGTAAGAGATTATTAGCATGATCCATCGAAATTCTACCGCTAAATTACAATGCTTGGTCGCAAGTTAAAGATAACAAACAAAAATCATATAAAATCAAAAGAAACATAAATCTTAAATCGTACATCAAAACTGTTTGGGCTAGTGAACATCTATTCCTTCTTCTGCGGTTCTTTCTTAAGGATTACCCACTTTCCTTTCACGCCATATTCCTCTGCAGTAAGATCGTGAAAATATAATAATCCATCATCAGCATAATACACTGCTTTCAACCCTGCTTGGGCACCTGTTAGGCTGGTGTACCTATATTTCCCAATGTACCACTTGTCTGCAAATCTGTGGGCAATTTTTGTTGCTCTCTTAAGAACTTTATGTGTAATCTCGGACGGGGGTTTCTCTACTACCAGCCATCCATGTGGAGCGATAAAATCGGACGAGCACCACTCTGGCAAATCTGGATCAATAGAATCATCCTCGCCACGTGCCTCTTCTGTGCCAACCGCCTCTGGTTGTGTCGTGCTCGATTCGGGCACTTCATCAATTTCCTCTTCTGCGGATCCATCTAAAATGCTCATAGGCGTGTGCTCACCTTTCTTGAGCACCTTTCCTCGGTAGTATGTCTTCTCCCGAGGTGCAGAGCTAGATCTAGCAGGAGCGCGCGCTTTCATGGCTTTCCATTTATTGTACGCCTTTAAAACCAAAGCATGAACAGCTGACTTGTCCTCAAGCTCCGGACCATTGAGAGAGCACATCATTAATGCCGACAACGTCGCAGGGCTCATGCGGTTGCGCAGAGCGGTCTTTATTATCCCCATCCTGGAGAACCCACGCTCGCAACATGCAGTGTTTAAAGGCAGAACAAATCTGATAGCGAGCAACAACTTCATGTTGGGAAATTCGTCTTTCAGTAAGAAGGGTCGCCAGAACTCGTGAAACTCACTGTCCCAAATTGTGTTCTCTGTCTTTTGGAATACTATCATCTTCAAGCTTTCCCACTCCTGTTTCAACTTCTCAGCATCGATAACCGGTCCCGTTATTTCACAATCGACATGAGTGTCACCAAAAAAATCGATCAAAGTCTGCAACTTATCCTCGCCATATTCTTCCAGGGCCTCTTCCTTCTTTGGGAACTTGCTAGGACTAAAAATATCAAGTGCGGACATCAAGTCTTGCGCAGGAAACCTTTCTCCAAGCTCAGAGTGTAAACCAGAAGCAAACAACTGGACATGTTTGAATAACTCGCCAAGGTCGCGTGTATTTTGGAGCTGGAAGGTACCGCTCGCATGTGGAAAGTCGAAAAAGTCTGCGTCCTCTGCAGCAGAAGCGTGTGCGCGCAAAAAAGACTTAAGCGTTGTGCCCCCTGGTTTTGAAGGTTTGATATATAACACCTCCAGACCAAGTTTGGTTGCAGATATCAAGTCAATGGCTGTGTCATGATCAACGATATCACCCTGAAAGCACTTGCTGAGTAGGTTCAGCTTGTGCAAAATATCTTTGAAGAAACAAAGAGTTCCGAAAAATTCCGGTGACGTGAGCTGTCTGTGCAGCGTGGCTGCAACCTCAATACCCTTAGCAGCTTGCTCTCGGAATTCTTGCTCGAGAGCTGGCAAAGTGGAAAACACAGACTCTACGGATAAACCCTTGGACAACCATCTGGTCTCCACATCTTTCACTATTTTGCCACTGGTATCAAAACCAAGTTGCTTTTGAATCTTTTCAAACCGCGAGCCACGTTTGGCAGACCTAGAAAAATAGGAAGAGATAGAGTGCAATATTGTGTCGAAATTTTCGAAGAAAGGAATGTCGGATCCCGCGTCGCTTGAGCAAAGGGACAATCGATGCGCTACACAATGAAAAGATAACAGGTATGGCATCAACGATCTCAACCGCGCACCCACACCAGACTCGCAGCCAAGCATAACAGAAGCACCATCACTACCAAAAGCAAATAAAGATGACAAGGAAAGATCATTTTCGGCAAGGGTCTCCAATACCACCGAGGAAATTGTCTCAGCATCTGCTTGTTCTAGGCCTTTTAAAGAAAGAAATCGAACCGCTGGAATACCATCACGCTGCACATACCAAACATATAAGATAAGTTCTTCAATCGTCGATCTATCTGTGCTTTCATCAACCCCAACCGCGTAGCAAGGAGAGCGGACAATATCACAAACAAGATCGTCTTGAATAGCACTGGCCAAGCACATAACAAACTGCCTGCACATAACATGATTGCGATACTCCTCAGTGCCAATATTTAACTGTTGGGTGAGATCATCTGTGATGTAAAAACCTTCAACTCCATGCAACATTTCCGGAAACTTAATCAAAGCGATATCTCCCTTAGCAAGAATGTACGCTTGGTGTATAGCGTTCAAAGTGCCAGTCTTCTGAAGGATAAGGGCGTTCTTCCTGGCGATGAGATATTGTTCTTTCTCACGCGAAGCTGAGCAAACTGCAAACGCATGGTCTGATTGTTTTCCATTTGCGGTGACAGTTCTCTCATGTTCAATGATACGCTGAACGCGAATGCTGCTGCAACCACGGGTGAAAGTATTGTCAAAACGAAACTGTTGACACAACGTGCAAAACATACTTGCACGCTCCTCATCATATACAAGCCAAGGGCGCTGCTCACTCCATTGTGGGAGAAATTT
>LGRX02013700.1:0-19094 GCA_001247695.2 Cymbomonas tetramitiformis
CTCGATGGTGTCGCCGTCCCTTCTCCTTCAGTAGCACCACTGAGAACTCATCGTCGCCACAATGAACGTGCTGCCGTGACAACGAGGTCCCCGTGTCCGGTCTGCCGAAGGTCACGAAGGCCACAACCACGTAGGTAAAGGCTCGCAGTAGCTGCAGCTCCTCAGGCGATCTCGGATTCAACTTCAGCGCTGCTTCGTGCACACGTCGTACGTGTGCCGCTGGCAGCCACGTCCGCTGGGTCTCGATGTTCTCCTCCTGCACCGCCAGCTCCGCCTGGATGGTCGCCATCCCCTTCACAGCTCGGGTCACAGAACGCCCCTTCGCTGGTCCAGGGAAACCAAGGTCCGTGTAAATACTTGAGAAATTTATTTCTCAATTATTTTGGAAGTACGGGGGAGAAAATTTCTGCTTGCAAAAAATGAGCCCGAGGCTCGACGAGGACATGTGAATTTTTTGCGGATTTTTTCCCGAGGATTTCTCAAGGCAGAGCCGAGGAATCCGCGGGGTCGACTTCTCTGTGTTCTGATTGGCTACGGTGTCACGGGGGAGCCGTGACAGTCGAGTCAGATCTGTGTTCAGGCAGAGCCGGAACACAGATGTGCTTTCTGATTGGTCGAGCGAGATCTGTGTTCATGCGGAGCATGCAACACAGATGTGCACTTTGCAAGGCTTGTGTCGCTAGGGCGGAGCCCGTGAAGATGAAGAGACTCTCGGAGCTTTTGAAATAAGCTGCGACAGTTCACTTCACTTCATTCTGCGAGAACTTCGGGCTCCGAGTCTACCAATTCAAAAAGTTCCGTTTGAAATTTCAAACTTTTTCGAAGTTCTCGCAGAATCCGTCGACGGATGGTCGGACGTAAGAGTCTGAAAGGAATGCGCTGCGAGTCGAAGCGGGGACGGGCGTATCGCCGTGCCGCGAGTTACGAACACGCAGGTTTGAGAAGGGGTTTTCGTTTGGTTTGCGATTTTGTTTGCGCGAGTGTTTGAGTTGACTATCTGTTAGATTCGGGGACGCACGCGTTGCGGTGAACGTACGCAATGGCTTGGAATATATTGACTGGCATCGGATCCGGGCGCAGTCTGTGTGCGTCGCTCACTGAGGGCCGTTTTCCTATCGGTACGGCTGTCATGGAGGCGGCGAAGCGGTGTTAGATGACTTGTTCAACTTCTTTTGTTTTTTTCGAGTTTGCGCAAAGTGCCGCAGGTTTCGGAGGCTTTCGTGCGGGAATGGAGAAGCACGCACGCTGGCGACAGAGATATGCGGAAAAGGTAAAGTCAGATTTCTTAGAGGGGTTCTTCGGGAAGGATGATGTAGGGAAAACAAGGAAGAAGGCGAAACGCTAGAGCGCGTTTATTGGGGTAAGTTTCACGTTCGTTGCACCGGCGTGGGGCGTGTGGAAATTTGAGCTGGGAGTCAGAACCGCGGTGCAGCGAGTGCGCGCGAGTCCTTGCTGAGGGGATGGGGCAAGAAACGAACACGTTGTTTCGCGGCGGTTATGATTAGCGTTTTGCGCTTTTGTTTGCGCAAGTCTGCACCTTTGCTTTCGAATTCAGGTCTGTGCAGTACGTGTGGAGGCGACGCGGAGGCGAGTTATCGGCGGTTGCGACGTCTTGGAGGTACGTGTTGGATGGTGGGGCCGTTGCGACGGCAGCAGCGTGGTGTTGTGCTGTAATTTTTGGTCAGGTACTTGCGCGTGGAGCCGTGGTGAAAGAAAATTGAGGTAGCAGTGAGAATGAATTGCAGGGTCCAATGAGTTGTGAGTGCGTTTGAGTGGTTGGGCAGTGGAGCCTGTGATGATGAAGGAAAGAAGAGTTTGTTTCTGGAGAATTGATCCTACAGGAAGCGAGGTTCCGGGAGGACGTACTCCTGGGAAACACAGAAGTCTGGACGTTGAAACTACCAGGAAATAGATGCAGGAAGTGTGCCCGGCATATCTGCTCTGGGACTGGTTTTAGAGTTGTCGAGTGAAAAGTGAAAAATGGGATGGTGCACGATTTGACTAAGCCTGTGGAGTTTCTTTTGTGAATGACAATTGTGAGTTTTGAAAGTAAGAAGGTTGCCTTTGTGGGAGCGGAGTTTGCACTGGGACAGTCATATTGTTTTATGGCTAGGATTGACCGGAAGAGTGCTTACCGGGTTGTCACCTTTGCTGCAGACTAGTGAATCTCAAGATTTTGTGAGGATGGACACGAGGTTTTCCTTTTTGGGCTAAGGCTGCCCGGGGGGGTTGGTCTCCGATGTTACTGTGCTGAATTCCGGGATGCTCCAGAGTAGAGGGTTCCCGGGGTGGTTGTATACCTTGATGAAATTCTGCTGGTGGCGGACTCTGAAGAGGCGTGTCAGCAGGGGTTCGAGATGTTGATTGAGCTTGTCGAGTGCTTGGGCGTTGAGGCAAAATTGTTTCTAAGGACTTGGTATGACTTCCTCGAGAGAGCCAGGAGCACGAGAAGAGCAATGATCAAGCAGTGGTTTTGAACAAGAGGCCTGTGGTCAGAGATTTCCTTGCAGAGGATGTTGCAGGGGAAGAGGTTGTTGACAGGGGAATGGTGGTTTCTTCGGCGGTGTTGTACGGGGCCAAGATGTTCCTTAGGTCCGGGTATGATTTTATCGGCAGAGCCGGTAGAATGAGAAGGTTCTATGACACTGTGCCAAAAGTCCTCAGTCGGGACTTGATGTGGCTGGCTAAGATTTTGGAAGAGTATAACGGTCAGGCTGTAGTATTGAACCGGAGACCGGTGGGGAGAGATTTCTTTGCAGTGGATGCTGCCGGGGAAGAGGCAGTAGACGGAGGAATGGGTGGTTTCTTCGGGGGAAGATGGTTTGCAGTGAAGTGGGAAGAAGTGAGGCAATGGAGAGTACAACCATTCAGCCCGTTCAGAGATGTGGCATCGAGCCACATCAACTATTTGGAGTTGTTTGTGATTTTCTGGGCCCTGAAGAAGTGGGGGCACCTGTTGAGAGGGCGCACGATTGTCATATGGAGTGACAATGAAGCAGCCAGACTTATGACGAGGAACCTGTGGGGGAAAACAACTTTCATTCCTCTGTTGAAGGAGATTTTGTTGCTGACCATAAGACATGATGTGAGATTGGTAATGAAGAGGATTTCCACAAAGGAAAATGATTTAGTTGACGCCCTTAGTAGGAGTCAGATGAAAAGATTCTATGACCTGTTGAAATTGTGGTCAAGAAGGGAGTCCCCGAGGGACCTGGATGATTGGATGGTGGAAGACTGGTTGTGGGACAAGATTAGGGTGCTCGGGCCCTTCGCAGTGGATGCGTGCTGTGACGAAGTGGGGGGGGTTGAACTCCCGATGTTTTCGGTGGTGGTCCAAGGAGGACTCTTGTTTGTTGAATCAGTGGAGGGGGTTGAAAGTATACTGTAACCCACCTTTTTCGTCGCTGTGGGAGATTCTGACTCACTTTCTCAGAGAGAAGAGGGCAGCGCCTGGTACAACCTCTGCAGGGTTTGTGCTGCCTTTTTGGCCGACAGAGAGATTTTGGCTAGAGATTGTGGTGCCGGCTATAAAGGCCGGGTTGTTTGTAGTACTGGAATATATTCCAGTGGACAGTGAAGTGTTCACCTCCCCAAACGGGGTGAGAGGATTGAGGAAGGACTATGGCCCCACCCGGTGGCCGGTGGTGCTAGTTGCCTGCCCAGTGACAGCCCCAAAAGGGAAAGCATGGAAGAAAATTGGTTGTAACTAACCATGGAGGTGGGTTAAGGGGCAATGCAGAGTATGCAATGCCCAAGGAGTGGCTGAAAGCCAGATGGAACTTCATCCTGAGTGTTGCTGATGCGGACAACACGAAGAAGAATCACACGACCGGCCAGAGAGCCTTTGTCAGATTTATGCTAGCCTTCGGAGAAGGACCGGTGGTACCGGTGTCAGTTGAGGACCTAGCAATGTTTTATGTATTTCAGTCACCGACTTGTAAAGTCTCCACCCTGAAGAGCTATACAGCCGGTGTGAGGAGACTGCATCTGGAAGCTAAGTTTGAGTGGGTGCCTGCTAGTCACCGATTTTCTGTAGCTCAGACTATGAGAGGCCTGAAGAGGTTGCTGGGAGTTGAAGTAATGCAGAAACTCCCAATTACACTGTTTATGCTGGCCAGAATGTATCAAGTAATGGATTTTAAAGATTGTAACATGGTGACTTTGTGGGCAGCTATGTTGACTGCTTTGTTGTGCCTACTGCGAAAAGACAATGTCTGTGTAGGCAAAGTGGATGCCTTTAATGTTAGGCGGGGCCTTCGGAGAAAGGACTTTGTTATGTTGAAAGATACAGTGTGGGTAACACTGGTGTTCTCTAAGGTAATCCAGTTTGAGGAAAGAACACATAGAGTGGCCATGAGGGCCACAGGTGGAATGTTGTGCCCGAGACGGGCGCTGGACAAGTGTTTTGAGTTGACTCCGGCAGAGCCAGAGAGCCTAGCTTTCTTGTGGAAGTCAAAGGGCAAGATGGTGACCCATGGCACACGGAGTGTTTGTGGGGGTCCTTCGGAGAAAGGGCAGTGTGGCCATGAGGGCCACGGGTGGAATGTTGTGCCCGAGACGGGCACTGGCCAAGTGTTTTGCGCCGACTCCGGCAGAGCCGGAGAGCCCGGCTTTCTTGTGGAAGTCAAAGGGCAAGATGGTGACCCATGGCACACGGAGTGTTTGTGGGGGTCCTTCGGAGAAAGGACTTTGTTATGCTTAAAGAGACAGTGTGGGTAACACTGGGGTTCTCGAAAGTCATTCAGTTTGAAGAAAGAACACACAGAGTGGCCAGGAGGGCCACAGGTGGCATGTTGTGCCCGAGACGGGCACTGGCCAAGTGTTTTGAGTTGACTCCGGCAGAGCCGGGGAGCCCGGCTTCCTTGTGGAAGTCAAAGGGCAGGACAATGCCCATGACACACGGAGTGTTTGTGGGGGAGATGAAGAAGCTGATCCGGAGGATCGGCCTTGACCCGAGTCAGTACTCGGGACAAAGTTTTCCGAGAGGGGGGGGCACGGTGGCCTTCAACCTCGGGGTAGACCACCTGTTGATTGAGTTGCAAGGAGACTGGGTCTCCAATGCATACCAGAGGTATGAGCAGTTGATTGAGTCACGGAGGCTGGAGCTGCCAAAGAGGCTGGCTGCCAGAATGCGACAAGTAGAGAACAAGTGGAAGTGCATGAGGAAGCACAAGTCTGGCAGCAAGTCACTTCGGCATTTGGGTAGCTGAAGCGCCAGCCGGTTGGGAGGAAGGAACTTGCAGAAGCCGTGAGGCCCTGCGGTTGGGCTGACTCTTCGGCAACCCCGGTTGCAGACCACCTCCCTAGAAGTACTCAAAGTTTGTTGTGAAACAAAGGTGCTCATGAGCACCACCTTTGTCCCAGAAATTATCTCCCTGGGAAGTACTTTCGTGGTAGTTGTTGATGGCGGACAGGTACGGTTGTAAGGATGCCGACTGGATGTTCCCGTCCTCCAACAGAGAGGCGATGTACAGCAACACAGTCGCCTCCGACGCTGGCAGCCACGGCCGTTGGTCACGCTCACAAAATAAAATGAATCGCCGTGCCTTCGGTCCGTAGTTGTCCTTCGTCGTGTCCAGCAGTGCCTTTCTCTGCATCGACACCGCCAGTTCGGTGAGCCGGGAAGGTCCCAACTCACCCCTCCACCGCTCACAAAGTGAGCGCGTGAGGAAACTTTGTACAACACCACCGCGCTTGTACTCTTCGTAGTTGCCTCCGCTGCTCCGCTCGGTGTTCTCGCCGTCCGCGTCTGTTGTCTCGTCCGTGCTGTTGATGATTTTGAAGTTCTCTTCGGACAAGTCTAGCGTCTCCTCGTCGCCGTCGTCGTACAGCACGTGCGCCTTCCCGTCCTCGTTGAACTCATTCACCACACCCGGGTAGAAGCAGTCATCGTCCTTCCAGAACACCTCGATTCTTGTACCCACGGTCACCTTGCTTGCTGTCGTACTCGTAGCAGAGCTTCTTCGTACTTCAGCAGCGTAGTAACTCACGGGCGCGCCTCGATGAAGAACATCACAGCGTTCCAAAATTATTGGCACTATAATTTCGGTTATCCGCCTGCAATCGGATCACAGCCCCCCCCCAGCCGGCCTGTCCACTGGGGGGAGAGATGGCCCCGCCATCTGGCAGCGCTAGCTGCCGGGGGGGGCGCGAACTCGGCTCCCGATTCGCGCCCCCTGCAGATCGTTAGATCTGCAGGGCCTGATCGCCAGGAGGCTCCCTGATCGTTAGATCTAGGGACCCAGGGACCCTGCTCAGGCCCGATCGGGCCGCTAGGCCCGATCAGCACACAGCCGAGGCATCGGCTGTGAGGGAGTTGCATAAACTGACTGTAACATCGTTACAGCCAGTTTTCTCACTTCACGCCCTCAGGTGCATAGCACCGTTCAGCTTTTTCTTCTTTAGTTGCTGAAGTGAGAACGTTTCCGCTCAATTTTTGAAAAATATGGCCGCTCCAATCCCTGCCCCTACACCTGAGGAAGTTCGCGCGGCTTACACAGCGCCTCAAGTACTTCCGGCGATTACGGCGGCAGCAGCTTTCTTCGACACGGTCGCTACTGCCAGGATCGGTCGTGCGAAATTTTTGGAGGTCTCTGAGCAGTTAATTTTACGCCTTCAGCCCGTGGGGCCGGCTATTTCAGTACGTATTCCGCCGCCGGAGATTCCTCACCTTGCCAGGTTGCAGTTGGCGGGTATTTTGCTCCAAGATGGCACGACTCAGTCCGGATTCAGGCTGCCAGCAGATTGGGAGACGGGCGCTGGTTTAGCCATTTGGCGTAATGTCCGGGAGCAATCAATTCAACGCTGGAAACATGCTGGGGCTTTCTTGCAGTCACTGCGCGTTTTTGCAGCATCGCAAGTTCCAGTCGCGGGAGCTCCGGGAGGTGTACTGCCGATTCCGGGGGCCCTTGGTTTGGGCGCGGCTCCGGGTGCGCTGGGCCCTGCGATTAACCCTGTTTTACAGCTTTTGCAGACTCAGCTTCAAAAGCAGGCAGAAGATCATGCGGCGGCACTTGCCGCGATGCAGGCTCAAATTACAGCGCAGGCCACGGCACATGCGGCTGCGTTAGCAGCCGCTCCAGTTGGTTTGCAAATAGCAGCGGTGGACCCTGCTATTCAACTTCTTTTGGACGAACTTTCGCAGGCGTCACACGTTACGGAGAAATGGTCCCTTCAAACTTTGGACGTGCTCGCGGAGGTTTTGTTGGTCCATGCTCGCCGGCTTTCGGCAGTGATCGTTGCCACGGGTTCCACCCGCTTTGGGGCGGACCCATTTGACACTGTTCGTCCGGCGAAAATGCCGTTGCTCCTGCATTTTTGCAGGGAACTTTTGGCCGAGGATCCGGACACCTTGGTGGGTCCGAGGGCGACGATGGAGCTGTTACAAGCTCGTGTCTTCTTGTTGAAGAAGACACTGATTGGATGGCAGGAGTTTGTCTCGCTGGTGGACCCTGCCTTTGTGACAACCGATTTTCAGGCTCTTGGGGGAGCGCGCACTGCTGCTCCGTTACCCGAGCGGGCGATGCCGGCCGTGGGGGCTCAGATGATCGTGCCGAAGACGCCGGCGAAGGCAGAGTTGTACCGCCAGCGCGAGTCTGACATCGAGGCTGCGGTTCGAGGCGACCCAGTCTCTGAGGAGGCTGCCCAATTCTCAGGTGGCTCCCTGTTAACCCGCTTGGCCCCTGTTGTCCCTTTGGGGGGCTTACACAAGGGGGTGGACTTGCGCGTTCGTCCGCTTCGCACCTTTGCGGAGGACGAGGAACCGCGCTGGGAGTTGGGCCTCGACGGCAAGTCGCGGCTGCATCTCAAGACAAAGTGCAAGACCATCGAGGAGTGGGAGCAGGCGTTTCTGCGCATCGCGGTGGAGTGCCCCTCTAAGGAGCAAGGAAGGGTGCTCCTCTCTTTCCACTCTTGGTTCAAACTGCGTGTTTCGCAGTTTGGATTCACTGTAATGTTGGAGTTTTACGACTTCTTAATGAAGCTCGTTACTGACAACAGGGCGGACATGTCCGAGCACCGTGTTAATACGGTGTGGCAGGAATTCCAGCTGCTGAAGTCTCGGGAGGGGACGGACATTTACACCCCGACATCGCGGGCGTCCCCAAACCCGAAGTCCCCGAAGGCGCCTCGGCTGGACTCGACTCCAACGAAGCCAGCAGCGCTCAAGCCCAAGACTTTCAAGGGCGAGCACTGCTGGAACTTCAACAAAACCAAGGGGTGTTCTACTCCTGACTGCCCCCGCCCACACGTTTGCTCGAAGTGTGGGGGCAAGCACGCCCAACAGGCGTGCACGGTTAAGTGAGATGGCAGCCTGCCACCCGAGATTGCTGTGGCTCGGGTGGTGAAGGCACATGACAGCAATGGGAGTGCCGCAGGGGCGGGAGAGGTAGGCACTGAGGTGCTAGTGGTGGACCGCGGTTGTCGCGGGGATGGTACTTTGGCACGAGGGCACTTGTGCCCGCATGCAGAAGGCCTTCTCCCCGTAGGCAGCCGCAGGTGAGCCCTCCGAGGAGGAGTTCACATGATGACATGCCGGCCAAAGTGGCACGGCGAGCTTCTCCGGGGAGAGTTGCTCTACCCGCCGACGTTGCGGGCGTGATGCCGTTGCTGACGGCGACCCATTCCTTCTCAAAGGTGTGGGATGAAGCCGGCCAACCTTGCCATGAGTCTTCCTTTGTCGCAGGGGAGGTAGACATTGGGCCGATGCCCGCTCCCGTCACGGCTTCCAAGCTTTGGCCACCTCTGCTGAGAAAGCTGTGGCAGGACACTACCACCGTGTCACTCGCAGCTGCAGGTACATCGGTGACTCAGTGGCAGGAGTTCATCTCGGAGCTACGGGATGCGGGAGCTTCGGTGCCGAACATGACAGCCAACGCCTGCAGGATGGCGGCTGCCTTTAAGACGGACCCCGACAAGGTCTTTCTGGTGCGAGGCGCAGCTTGTGGGGTTGGATTCCCCTTCAAGTCGGTTCCGGAGGACACCTTTTACACGGTGGAGAACTACGTGCCCGCTGAGCATTGGGAAGCCATGGACAAGGAGATCCGCAAGGAGAGGGCCGCGGGCAACGTCGTGATGGGCAAGATGGAGTGGAGCATTCAGGGCATCTCCGCTGTGGGCGTGGTCGCCAAGGAGCGGAAGGGCGTCATCAAGTTCAGACCGGTGTGGGATTACTCCCGACCCGAGGATGTGGGAGTGAACTCGAGGATTGACTTGGAGAAGGAGAAGTTCTCTTCCATCAAGGATGCCTACGCCCTGTTGCGCCCAGGCCTGTGGATGGCCAAGCTCGATCTCACCGCGGCCTACCGCTCCGTCCCAGTGGCGGCCATGTACTGGATTGCCCACGTCTTCGAGTGGGATGAGGAGGTGCTGGCGGACACCAGAGCGCCCTTCGGCAACTCCGCCATGCCGGGCATCTTCATGAGGTTTACCCGGGGGATTGTGCGGTGGATGAAGGCACAGGGTGCCTCGATTGTGGGGTACTTAGATGACTTCCTGTTGATTGGTAGCAAAAAGGTCGTTTCTGAGTTTCTGTTGCTCCTCAGAGAGTTCGTAACCTTCCTGGGCTTCGAGGTCAACGATGACAAGTGTGAGGGGCCATTTCAGGCCATGGAGTTCCTAGGCATTCTGCTCTCCACCGAGGGCAACCAGTGCACAGCCAGCATCTCCGAGGACCGCATTCTGGTGGTGCAGCAGAAGATTGCTGACATCCGCAGGCTGGGGGCTCTTGCGGGCTCCCAGGTGCCCCGCACACTCATGGAGGGGCTGCTTGGGCTCCTGGCCTTCTGCGGGCAGGTGGTGTACGGGCTCTCCCTTTACACCCGCTACGCCCACGCCCTCCTGGCCCAGGCCAGGGGGAGGTACCTTCGCCTGACTGACAAGGTCGTGCAGGACCTGAAGGTGATCGTCACGGTCATCCGCCTGTACAACGGACGCAAGGTCCGTTTGGACCGGGTGGAGATCAAGTGGGAGTGGTTCTCCTCCGATGCATCCACGGGTAAGGGCATGGGCGCGGTGCTGGACCGCAGGTGGTTCGCGGTGACATGGGCTTGGCTGATCTGCCAGCCCCAGGAGCCCTACTTCCCTTTCAGGCCAGACTGCCCGGAGAGCTACGACATCGGCTACCTCGAGCTCTTCACCGTCTTCTGGGCCGTTGTGCTGTGGGGCAAGTACATCACGGGCAAGACCGTGGTGATCCGCATCGACAACAACTGCGTCATCGGCCAGGTGGAGAAGTGGTGGGGACCGGCCGCCTACATTCCTCTGCTCCGCCAGCTCTTCTACGTGTGTGTTCAGCATGATGTCCGCCTTCGCCCCGTGTACATTTCCTCGGAGGACAACATCTACGCGGACCTCCTCTCCCGTGATCGGGTTGAGGACTTTCGGGCGAGGTTCGAGGCGGACAAGCAGCGGCTGGTGTGGATCGAGGACCGTGACGACTGGATGCTCATTCCTACCCTCTGGCACCCGCTGGATGTGCAGCTGGGGCCCTTCACGGTGGACTGCTGCGTCTCGGAGAACGGGGCCAACTCTTTCTGCAGAGTGGGCTGGACCAAGGAGGACGACGCACGGATTATGGACTTCTCCGGCCACAACGCCTGGGGCAACCTGCCGTTCTCCGACTTCATCGACATCGTGCGCAACTTCCTCCGTTGCAAACGGAGGGCGCAGCGGGGCACTTCCGCCACCTTCCTGGTCCCGTGGTGGCCCGGAAACCCGGGCTTCGAGCTGGTGGTGTCCCTGCCAGGAGTGTTCAGGATTGTGCGCCGATGGGAGCGCAACAGCGCCCTGTTCACTGCCCCCTCACCTGAAGGCGGGGGTCGCACCTTCTGGGGCACCACTGACTGGCCTGTCATTGTGGTGCATTGCCCCCCCTGTGAGGTGAGCTGGACTGACACCGAGCTCACGGGGGTCACGGGGTGAGCAGAGGTCTTCCTCGACACCCTGCGGGCCCGTACTGTCACCCTGCAGTCGGAGTGCTTCGCCCTCAACACCCAGACAGCCTACTCCACCGGTGTGAGGAGCTGGGTGTCATTCTGCATCTCAGGCAGGGCCAGAGGCTTCTTGGACAAGATGCTGCCAGCGGAGGATGCGGTGCTGGCAGATTGGGTGGCGTACATGGTCACCGAGCGGGCGGTGAAGCCCGACTCGGCCAAGAAGTACACTTCGGGGGTGCGAGCACTCCACGTGCAGCTCGGCTTCGAGTGGGTCCCGGTGCGGCAGAGGTGGGCGGTGCATGCCGTCCTGCAGGGCTGTGGGCGACGGTGGGACACGCCGTCCAAGCAGGTGATGCCGATGGGGTTCGAGGAGCTTCTCCTCATCGCGGGGGTGCTGAACCCCCACAACTTCAACGAGAACGTGGTCTTCGCTGCCATGGACACTGCCTTCTTCTGCTTCTTCAGGAAGGACAACGTGTCCGTGGAGAAGGCGGAAGCGTGGAACCCGCGGGGGCACTTGGTGCGGTCGGACGTGACCTTCCCCGACTCCACCTCAGCAGACATCAGAGTGAGGACACTCGAAGACCATCCAGGCGGGCGAGCGCTACCACCACGTGCAGATGCGCCACGTGCCGGGCTCTCCTATCTGCCCGGTGACCCCGCTCCGGCGGGTCATGGAGGGCCCGGGGCTCGGGGAGGACGGCCCCCTCTTCTGCATCGAGGACGCAAAGGGCCGCCTCAAGCCCCTCACCCACTCCTTCTTTGTGAGCACCTTCCGCAAGCTGGCGGAGCGGGCGGGCCTGGACCCGAAGGCCTACTCGGGGCACTCCTTCAGGCGGGGCGGGGCGACGGCAGCCTCCGGGCTGGCGGTGCCGGGCCACCTTATCCAGGCCCACGGTGACTGGGCCTCGGACTGCTACAAGCTGTACATCGACCTCGGCCGGGAGCAGCAGCTGCTCCTCCCCTCAGCGATGGCCGAGGGCGCCGCTGCGGCCACCGCAGCACACCGAGCTGGCCGCTAGGCCTCCACGTGCGTGCTTCACCCGTGGCCCTCTCTTGCTCTAGTGTGCTTGCCGAGGGGTTGGGTGTGCTGTCTCAGTGCTGCAGTGTTTCCCTAGGGCAGGGCCTAGCCGTTAGGCTAGACAGGCGACGGCGCGTTAGTGCTAGTCTGTGTTGCCCCCCTTGATTGACCCGGTCCGTAGGTGTTCATCAAGGCCTGTGTGGCCACCGTTAGGGGCCAGCCCGAGTTGGGTGTGTGGAAGCTTCGGGCTCAGCTGGACCACTTGATTGACCCGGTCCGTAGGTGCTCATCAAGACCAGCGAAGCAGCGGAGAACCTTCGGAGATCCTTCAGAGAACCTGCTTGCAGCCTGCTAGCTAGCAGCTCCGTGGAAGCTTCCATTGTCACCACTGCAGAGAGAGAGCCACAGTTTCACCAAATGGCAATCTAGAGTGAGAAGAGACTTGTTGTGAACGGACTCGGACAGATGTGGACCAGCCTCGCTTGCCAGTAGTCAGCATGTAGCACAGAGCACCTGACAGACTCTGAAGGGGGGTACCCCAGCTAGCTGACGGTAACAATTTAATTCTAATGAAATTGTTATCCACATCTTGCAGTCGTGTTCACTTGTGATGATTGCAGGAGACGAATAATCCAAAATTATTGGCACTATAATTTCGGTTATCCGCCTGCAATCGGATCACAGCCCCCCAGCCGGCCTGTCCACTGGGGGGAGAGATGGCCCCGCCATCTGGCAGCGCTAGCTGCCGGGGGGGGCGCGAACTCGGCTCCCGATTCGCGCCCCCTGCAGATCGTTAGATCTGCAGGGCCTGATCGCCAGGAGGCTCCCTGATCGTTAGATCTAGGGACCCAGGGACCCTGCTCAGGCCCGATCGGGCCGCTAGGCCCGATCAGCACACAGCCGAGGCATCGGCTGTGAGGGAGTTGCATAAACTGACTGTAACATCGTTACAGCCAGTTTTCTCACTTCACGCCCTCAGGTGCATAGCACCGTTCAGCTTTTTCTTCCCCTCCCTCCCTACCCTTGACAAGTGGCTCTGGGATTGTTGGTGGGGGTGCCGGGTGTGTGGAAGCTTCGGGCTCAGCTGGACCACTTGATTGACCCGGTCCGTAGGTGCTCATCAAGACCAGCTGAAGCAGCGGAGAACCTTCGGAGATCCTTCAGAGAACCTGCTTGCAGCCTGCTAGCTAGCAGCTCCGTGGAAGCTTCCATTGTCACCACTGCAGAGAGAGAGCCACAGTTTTCACCAAATGGCAATCTAGAGTGAGAAGAGACTTGTTGTGAACGGACTCGGACAGATGTGGACCAGCGCCGCTTGCCAGTAGTCAGCATGTAGCACAGAGCACCTGACAGACTCTGAAGGGGGGTACCCCAGCTAGCTGACGGTAACAATTTAATTCTAATGAAATTGTTATCCACATCTTGCAGTCGTGTTCACTTGTGATGATTGCAGGAGACGAATAACCCATTTCGAGGGCCCGAGCAGCTCGGACCCTCCCAGCCTGCTCGGAGTGAACAGGTCCCTGCGCCGTGGCATGATCACCACCTCGGTGGCCAGGGCTTCCAGCTCTGTGAACCAGGACTGTCCCGGCCAGTACGGAGCCACCACCGTAGCAGCGGCCCCCTCCTCCCGCAGCTTGTGCGCCACCTCGTCCAGCAGCGCCCACGGGGGGTTCACCCAATTGTTCTCCCCCCGCCAGTCGTACGTCAGAGAGTCCACACCTTCGCACTTCGGGTCTTTCCACGCAGCGTAGTACCGAGGAAGCTGCGCGGAGATCTCGGAAGCGAACCGGTCGACTGTGTAGGGCCCCCACTGCTTGTTGGCCCACACGAACCAGTCCCGATTCAGCCGCCAGTCGTCCAAATCCTCGCAACGCGAAAGGTTGTCGGCCCACACGTTGGCCTCGCTGCGGATGTACCGAGCCTGCAACTCGATGTCGTGCAGATCCAGTAGCAGCCAGAGTCTCCTCATTCTCCTCATCAGGTCCGGGTTCCTGGAGGTGAAGTGTGACAGCATCGCCACCACCGCCTGGTTGTCGCAGTAGAGCCGTACGACCTTGCCCTCCAGCTCGTGCAGGAACGCATGTACGGTCTTGTACACGGCCTCCAGCTCCAGGTGTGTAATGTGCCAGCAGCGCATCTCGTCTGGCCAGAAACCTCGCGCGGGGAACTTCAGGTTCAGCACTCCTCCCCACGCTGTCATCGAAGAGTCCGTGTGCACCTTCGCTCTCGTCGGGGATCTCCAGATCTTGCGCCCGTTCCACCTGCTCATCACAGGCAGCCTGGACCACCATTCTAAGTCCCCCCGAGCTGAACGCGAGATTTTTACCTTCGCTCCCCAGCTGCGTTTCTCCGCCAGCACGAAGTAGAGCTCCCGTAGGTAGAGCCGCGCCGCTGGTACTGCCAAGTACACGGATTGGCAGAGTCCCGTGAAGGACGCCAGTCTCCTGGCAGGAATCCACCTCCGATTTCTCGCTGCGTCGCACAGGATCTCCTTCGCCTTGGTGTGGATTTTGTGCACCCGTCGTTCTGTCACACGGAATTGTCCCAGCTTCAGGTCCACCTCCAGCCCGAGGTGCTCCACCACCTGCGTAGGCTCCCATTGGCCCTTCTTCTCGTTCCGCTGTAGGCCAAGTCGATGAAGCACCAGTTGAACTTTTTCTCGACGCAGAAAGCCTTCTCGCTGAGAGTCGACCAGCACCAGAAAATCGTCCATGTACGGTAGTACTCGCATTCCGCTGTGACGGTCCGCGTCCCCGCCAGCACCACCGGTCCTGCGACGGACTGACCATCGTTGTCGTACTGCGGAACCGTCCCGCAGTCTCTTGATTTCTCCGCGATCCTCCGCTGCCTGTGGAGAACGCAAAGCCTCCACCATCACGCGTACGAACTTGCAGAAAACTCTCGGAGCGTCGCTCCATCCGAACGGCATCGCTGAACATTGAAGCAGGTCCCCTTGCAGGTCGAACTGCATGAACTTCTGGAAGTCCGGGTGGATCCCCAGCGCGTGAAAACCGTCCTGGAGGTCGAAGCTGAAGCACCAGTCGCCCGGTTTCGCCAGTCTCCTTAGTTTCTTCAGCGTCTCCATCTTCACACGATTTTTCACACACCACTGGTTCAGCCATCGGAAGTCCACCACCAGTCTCCACTTGTTCGTACCCGGTTTTGGCACTAAAAAAGCGCGAGAAACATGAGATCTTCTCGTCGCTCTCGTCCAGGCACCGTTCTCCAGCAGCCTCTCCTTCTCCGCGTCCAGCCACACCTGCTGCTGCCGCGTAGCATCCCTCAGTGACACCCCGTGGTCGAACGGAGGCGGAGGCTTGCGCTTCCACCTCAACTTCACCCCGTGAGTAATCCATTGCATCACCTCGGAACTGGCGCCCGCCGCGCGCCATGCTCCCCTCCGCTGTCTCACCTGCTGTTGCACGGTGAGTTTCCCCCGTCCAGCGCCCGGAGAGGGCTGTTGCGCTGGACGGGGTGGCGGCACGCACATCACACATCGGCCGCGGGCTTTCCGCCCCGGCCCTTGCCGCCTTTGTCGGTAGGCTTCTTACCGTCCTTCTCTTCCTTGTTCTTACGCTCCTTCCAGCGGTCGCGGTCCCGTGGATCTTTCACAACCCGCGTTTCCGCGCTCGCTGCGTTCTTCGACGTAAGGTTCAGCATCGCCCTGCCGCGGTTCTTGTCGAAGTCGTTCAGCCACTGCTGCAACACCTCGTCCGCCACCACGCCGTCTGCTGCCTGGTAGACCCTGTCCTCCACGAACTGCAGCTTTGCGCATAGAGCGTCGGATCCTCCACGCTGCGAAGAACCAGGCTCCTGCTCCAGCTGCCCGCGCAGTTCCAGCATCGTCCAACGGTTGCAAAGCAACGCGTACACGCCGTGGACCGAGTTGGTAACCTCGTGGAAGTGCTTCTGCCATTCTCTCAGCGTCAATCCGGAGTCTTCGTTCACGTCCAACGTCTGGTTGCACGCGTTCACCACGTCGTGCAAATAAGACAGCGCCGGAGCCAGAACCATGCACTCGTACTTCATCGAAGAGTTGGACTTCTTGGAGAGCGCGTCGTACGTCTTGCTGCCGTGCAGGTCGTACAACTGCGGCATCCTCGTTGTCAGTGTCGCCGGCCGCGGTGGGAACGGGTTGACGGAGGCTGCTGGCACGTAGTCCAGCTTCTTCCTTCTCTCCAGAAGTTGCTCGGCGGTCTTGGCTGCGGATTCCGGGTCAGAAGTCCCAGGCTTCGCTGCCACCTTCGCCTCCAGCTCAACGTTGATTTGTGCTTGACGTTGAAGCTTAGCACGCAGCAGTCGATGATCCTCTGCCTGCTGCCTCTGCATCTCAAGCAGCTCCCCTTGCTGCTTTTGCATCGTCAGAATTTGTTGTAACAGCACGTCCTGAGTGGACGGTGCTGCCGGGGAGGGGGAAGCCTGCCCGATGTCCGGCTTCCCCGGGAGGGGAGGGAATTCCTCTGTAGACTTGCCCTTCGAAGAACCAGCCATTCTCTCTCCCTCAGAGGAGTAACAGTGAAGTCAATCGTATTGTCGTAGCCGCTGTGAAGCCGTCGTTTGAAGTCGTAACGCCGTCCCCGCGACTTCTCTGTCAGATCTCCTGTCGTCGTTCGATCGCCGTCGTACAACCAAGTGGTCTAGTCACTACCTACTCTACTGTTTTACCGGTGAAACAGGTGAAGAAAATTACAAAATCGGATTTGCAGTGTGCCTCACAGAGTACCGTAGGTACCCGTGAAGTTCCTGTTTGCAAGAGCAAAAGGAACAGAGCTGAACAGGCGTGTCGCTTCGTGGCAACTTGTACATCCTGTTTGTGTCACGGAGCTACATGTGTCATTCGGCTCTACTGCAGCAGGAGTCACGGATTCTGAAAGTCTGAAACCATAAAAATTCTGTTGCACTCCAATTTGAACAAAACATTGCTAGGTCCTCAACTGACACCGGTACCACCGGTCCTTCTCCGAAGGCTAGCATAAATCTGACAAAGGCTCTCTGGCCGGTCGTGTGATTCTTCTTCGTGTTGTCCGCATCAGCAACACTCAGGATGAAGTTCCATCTGGCTTTCAGCCACTCCTTGGGCATTGCATACTCTGCATTGCCCCTTAACCCACCTCCATGGTTAGTTACAGACCAATTTTCTTCCATGCTTTCCCTTTTGGGGCTGTCACTGGGCAGGCAACTAGCACCACCGGCCACCGGGTGGGGCCACAGTCCTTCCTCAATCCTCTCACCCCGTTTGGGGAGGTGAACACTTCACTGTCCACTGGAATATATTCCAGTACTACAAACAACCCGGCCTCTATAGCCGGCACCACAATCTCTAGCCAAAATCTCTCTGTCGGCCAAAAAGGCAGCACAAACCCTGCAGAGGTTGTACCAGGCGCTGCCCTCTTCTCTCTGAGAAAGTGAGTCAGAATCTCCCACAGCGACGAAAAAGGTGGGTTACAGTATACATTCAACCCCCTCCACTGATTCAACAAACAAGAGTCCTCCTTGGACCACCACCGAAAACATCGGGAGTTCCCCCCCACTTCGTCACAGCACGCATCCACTGCGAAGGGCCCGAGCACCCTAATCTTGTTCCACAACCAGTCTTTCACCATCCAATCATCCAGGTCCCTCGGGGACTCCCTTCTTGACCACAATTTCAACAGGTCATAGAATCTTTTCATCTGACTCCTACTCAGGGCGTCAGCAAAATCATTTTCCTTTGTGGAACTCCTCTTCATTACCAATCTCACATCATGGCTTATGGTCAGCAACAAAATCTCCTTCAACAGAGGAATGAAAGTTGTTTTCCCCCACAGGTTCCTCGTCATAAGTCTGGCTGCTTCATTGTCACTCCATATGACAATCTTGCACCCTCTCAACAGGTGCCCCCACTTCTTCAGGGCCCTGAAAATCACAAACAACTCCAAATAGTTGATGTGGCTCGATGCCACATCTCTGAACGGGCTGAATGGCTGTACTCTCCATTGCCTCACTTCTTCCCACTTTACTGCAAACCATCTTCCCCCGAAGAAACCACCCATTCCTCCGTCTACTGCCTCTTCCCCGGCAGCATCCACTGCAAAGAAATCTCTCACCACCGGTCTCCGGTTCAGTACTACAGCCTGACCGTTATACTCTTCCAAAATCTTAGCCAACCACATCAAGTCCCGACTGAGGACTTTCGGCACGGTGTCATAGAACCTTCTCATTCTACCGGCTCTGCCAATAAAATCATACCCGGACCTCAGGAACATCTTGGCCCCGTATAACACCGCCGAAGAAACCACCATTCCCCTGTCAACAGCCTCTTCCCCTGCAGCATCCTCTGCAAGGAAATCTCTGACCACAGGCCTCTTGTTCAAAACCACTGCCTGATCATTGCTCTTCTCGTGCTCCTGGCTCTCTCGAGGAAGTCATACCAAGTCCTTAGAAACAACTTTGCCTCAACGCCCAGGCACTCGACAAGCTCAATCAACATCTCGAACCCCTGCTGACACGCCTCTTCAAAGTCCGCCACCAGCAGAATTTCATCAGGGTATACAACCACCCCGGGAACCCTCTACTGTGGAGCATCCCGGAATTCAGCACAGTAACATCGGACACTTGAATTCTTGAACGCTTCACGCAAGTAACATTGAACGCTTGAATTGGTAGACTCGGAGCCCGAAGTTCTCGCAGAATGAAGTGAAGTGAACTGTCGCAGCTTATTTCAAAAGCTCCGAGAGTCTCTTCATCTTCACAGGCTCCGCCCTAGCGACACAAGCCTTGCAAAGTGCACATCTGTGTTGCATGCTCCGCATGAACACAGATCTCGCTCAACCAATCAGAAAGCACATCTGTGTTCCGGCTCTGCCCGAACACAGATCTGACCCGACTGTCACGGTTCCCCCGTGACACCGTAGCCAATCAAACAACAGAGAAGTCGACGTCGCGGATTCCTCGCGGCTCTGCCTTGAGAAATCCTCGGGAAAAAATCCGCAAAAAATTCAGATGTCCTCGTCAAGCCTCGGGCTCATTTTTTGCAAGCAGATATTTCTCCCCCGTACTTCCAAAATAATTTAGAAATAAATTTCTCAATTATTTACACTAGGCCGCTGAGGGCCGCGAGGCGCCGATGGGCGGCGCGGGGCCGCTAAGGGCCGCGA
>LGRX02013702.1:10163-36207 GCA_001247695.2 Cymbomonas tetramitiformis
CACTCAACCGCCACTCACTCGCCACTCACTCGCCACTCCCTCGCCACTCTGTGGCCACTTTGCCGCAACTCAATCGTCACTCAGGCGCCACTCAGGCGCCACTCAGTCGCCACTCTGCCGCAATGCAATCGCCACTCAGTCATAACTCACTCGCCACTCTGTCGCCACTCACACTCACTCGCCACTCTGCCGCAACTCATTCGCCACTCAGTCGCCACTCAGGCGCCACTTAGTCGCCACTCTGCCGCAATGCAATCGCCACTCAGTCGCCACTCATAGTTGCTTTGAGTTGTGTGATGATGCAAGTGAAGAGGGCGCGGCCTTCTAATGTTCTTCTTCTTGCTTTTGCGCACAGGATCTTCTACTTGCTAAGAATGAAGAGAGAAAGACTTCAAAGGAAGAGAAAAGTTGACCCTAAAACATCCAGTTCAGCTAAGAAGGCTAAAGTAGTCGTTCAAGCAGAACAAGATATGCAAAGCACCCCCATTAATGAGAGAACACGGTCTTATGCTCCGGCTGTTGAGCTATGTAAAAACCTTCAAGCGTTCCCGGACTCACCGGCACCGGCCTCCCGGGCACCGGCCTCCCCGGCGATGTCCGCCTTGCGAGGGAATGTGCTTGGTTCATCCATGGCTCCATCTTCTCCTATCCAGGTAACACCTCCGCTTCCCCGCTCAAAGCAGGCCCCCTCCGCATGCAAGCCCCCTCAAAGTTAACCCCCTACAGCAGGACTTGAAGAAGAAGGGGATGTGCAGGCTGCATGTTCCGAAGCTCCGGCAAAGGTAGCAGCGCAGGCGGGTCGGCCCGTCGTTTATGCATTCACCTCCGACGGCGTACCAATTTATGCCGATCAAGCGGAGTTGCCGCTCCCTCTTTCCTACGCAATGAGCGTCCCAGCGCCAGGGGATGGGCAAGCCGCATCTCCGGAAGCACAGGCAGAGCCCTCGTCAAAGTCGTCTGAGCCACCGGATGGTGAGGCCTTGCATGAAGTAAATGTGAGTCCCCTATTGAGGTTCCAGGCCCTTTCTGCATTGTGATGGGGTGAGTTTATTACCTCGATCAAGAGGCAATTGTGTTTGTTGAGGCATACGGAGTGCCAAGGTGCTCTGTACACGGAGCACGCGGCGACCCTGCCGGTAAGTGCAACGACTGCAATCGGGCAAACAGGCTCGCTGGGCATTGGGGAGGGATGGCGATTTGGAGTTCCGACATTGACCGGTTGTACCCTCGGTCGTCGGCTCGTGCATTTTTGTCTTGCACTTTGATCGACGTATATGCCAAAAAGATGATTGAGGAGGCTACAAAGGCGTATTGCAACATGAAGAGCGTGGTAATTTTGTCCGAGGCGTTCACATTGATCGTCCCGTTCACGGAGATGCAGCGGGTGAATTGGGTCGGGAAGACAGCGACGGTGACGGTACGATTTCGGCAAACCCGTATTCCTCTACAAATTTTAAATATGCATGCGTGCACAAAGCTAACATTGTATTTTTGTGTTCCGCTATCAGAAAACGTTATCGGAAGGAGTGGTAGTCGAAGAGGATGAAACCATGAAGGTACTGTACTATGGTGCATTGAGTGCAATGAAAAACCTCAAAGAGATTTTGTGCATTTGAAGTGTACGGAACCATTTAAGATCATTGAATAACGGCATGTGAAAGCAGGTGCGAGAGATGAGTATCAATGCACATGGCCATATCAGAGGAGTGTACAGTTATTTCAATATAGCGCACCTAGGAGCAGAATGGGGATCACACGATGTGATATTTGTGCCAATCCATGTTTATTTGCATTGGACATTGGGTGTTTTATATCCGAAGGAGCAGAGAGTCGAATACTTCGATTCCTTACATCACCAGCAGCGGAAAACCTTCATGGTGGAATGTTTAAAACGCATTCTTTGTGAGCTAACCAACGCAACTGGGCAAAGGCATAGAGCGAGTCACGTGGACATCGCCGAAGACATGGTGCACTCACGTGATCTTACTAGTAGCCAGCAACGGAATTCTGTTGATTGCGGCGTTTATTTGTTAGCAAACATGCATGCGATCGCCAACGGGATTCGCCATGAAGAAGTGAAAGAGGAAGACATGAAAGTCCGTAGATTGCACATGATTAGAGAGATGCGCTTAGGTTGGCGGGCGGCAATGTAAGTAAGGCATGTATATAAATGTAAATGTGTGTGGGGCATGCATTATGTTGGGGTAGGATTGTTGGTGTTACACGTAAACACGTGTTTCAGAAATGTGACCGTGGCAAGGAGAGTGTGGGCAAGTCCCCGACTACACAAAGGTATCGGGTTGGCAGCCCAAAGTTTGTGTGGATCCTTCCTTGTGGCGGGCCATGGGCATTCCAAGCAAGGAGGCAACTTTCTTGATTCAATCCTTAGCCACACACCGTGGAAAGCAAGGGGGGTTGATTAGCGGTGTTAAGCGGCAATTATAGGATGAATACCCTTCCAGAGGGTTGTCTACTTGGGAGGAATGCCCGTCACTTGTCTGAGTACACTTAATAATAGATAAGATGAGTATAGGGCCGGGGTGGGGGAGGGATGGGGGGTGCATGCATAACTTGCAGTGAAGTGCCCTGAATTGAAAGTTCATGCCCTGGAATGCAAGTTCAGGGCCTGAAAATGAGAATTCAAGCCCTGAAAATTCATTTTTAGGAGCTGGAATTCATTTTCAGGCCCTGAAAATGCATCTTCACGGCTTGAACGGAATTTTCAGGGCCTGAATAAAATACAGCCCCTGAATAAAGTTCAAGGGCTGCATAAAATACAGCCCCTGAATAAAGTTCAGCCCCTGATTAAGGGGCTTCAGGGGCTGAATAAAGTACAGCCCCTGAATAAAATACAGCCCCTGAATAAAACACAGCCCCTGAATAAAGTACAGCCCTTGAATAAAATACAGGCCCTGAATAAAAGTTCAACCCCTGAATAAAATACAACCCTTGAATAAAACACAGCCCCTGATTAAAAGTTCGACCCCTATAAAAAATACAGTTCCCCTGAAAAAAAGTTCAGCCCCTGAAAAAAGGTACGGCCCCTGAATACAAGTTCAGCCCCTGAAAAAGGTTCAGGCCCTGAATAGAATACAGCCCCTGAATAAAAGTTCAGCCCCTGAATAAAAGTAAAGGGGTAGTATACTACCCCATGATACTACCCCCTGGGGTAGTATACTACAAACAACCCCTGAATACAAGTTCAACCCCTGAAGAAAGGTTCAGCCCCTGAAGACAAAATTCAGCCCCTGAATAACAGTTCAGCCCCTGTATAAAAGTTCAGCCCCTGAAGAAAAGTGAAGTAGAGCGAAAATACAGCCTGTACAGGGGAATGAGAATATAATTGCAAGCAGTATAAAAAACGAAGAGTGAAGCAAAAATTCAGCCCCTGAACAAAAAAATACAGGGGCTCGTTAAGAGTGCAAATTGAAAAGTACAGGGGCTGTATTTTTGTAGAAACAAGATATAAATATTTCCGGGGGTATGAGATTTTTTCTAAAATGTATAAAAATCGAAAATACAGGGGCTGAACTGAAATACAGGGGCTGTATTTAAAATACAGCCCCTGTATTTAAAATACAGGGTCAGAAAACAGGGTAAAAAATGCAGGGTCAGTTTTCCATCGTAATAACCCCCCAACTCCCGGATGTACTCGGCACCGGGTCATTGGCATCTCCGCCGGCCACCAGAAGGAGGCGGCCCCAGTGTTTGCGGAAACAGCGGATTATGATTCTCAGCCGACGAGGATACCCAAGAAGAGAATGCGGTATACCCTGGTGGGAGGAGCCGGCGCAGATGGGAATGATACGAACCACGACCTGGCGGACGCACAGGCCGTGGGATATATGGGATTTAGTCATTGCGAGGATGGGGGGTCGTCAGATGCCCCCACCCCAGCCGAAAATGCATACTGGGAGGAGGTGTTGGATTTGCCGGACATCCCGGAAGAAGACATCGTGGAGGAGACGGACGAAGGTGGTGATGCGGAGGCGGACCTCCTCTCCATCCCGGACTTTCTTTACGATGTACGCCCTGCCGCACCTTGCACACTGGCGGAACACTGGTCTCACTGCCCTGCTCGGACAGGACGTGGAAACGCCTGTGCGTCTTTCTGATACATCATGTAGTGCGTATTGTAGTATGTACGTCATGCAGCATGCGCAGGGGCATGCAGCGCACGCAGAATATGCACAGAAACTAAGCCAGGAGGGGACGGCCACTCGCAGGAACTAGCTGCAAAGGCGGGCATGGAAATCGAGGTGGAAGAGGCGTCCGCCTTGCTGCTGGCTCATCACGCAGAGGTGGCGGTGTACGCGCCGGTGCCGGCGAAAGAGGTGACGGTGGACCCTCCGGAGGCAGGGAAAGCGGTGACGGTAGACGCGCCGGAGCCAGCGAAAGTGGAGACATTGGACGCGCCAGAGTCGGCCGAACTCAGTCCCAAAAAGATGGATCCGCTTCTAACGCATGGGCAGGCGAGCCCCCACGGAGTGACGCTGCAGGAAGCTGTGTGGTATTTGCTGGACATGAAACGGCGGCAGCAGTGGACAGACGCGCACTTCAACACGTTCATGAACATCTTGAAGATGCTGCTGGGTGGACCAAACACCAATTTACCGGGGTCGCTCTGGCACATGCTACGCCTGATTGGTGCCGAGACCGTGTGGGACTACGCAGTGCATGTGTGTCCGAAGTATCACAGAACGTTTCCAGCAGAGACCAAGAAACCAGCGCAGGAGAAATGCGGGGTTCCCATCGCGTGGGATGCGGCGGGAGTGCCGGTCGGGTGGTGCGAGGAGGAGAGATACAGTGTGACACGTACGGCGCGGGGTGAGGTGTACCGCCCGCAGGAGTACTATTTCTACTTCCCGGTGAAACGGCTAGTCAGACGCTGGATGCGCAATGCGAAGTTTGCAAAGATGCGTGCTGATACGCAGGCGAGAGCGCCTACAAACGCATGCGTCATGACCAGCCCGCACGTGGCGCGGATCAACGAGCACAGCACGGTTGGGGGCCGGCTGCTGCAGGAAACAGAAAGCACGGATCCCATGAAACCTGGAATGGTTCGGGCTGGAATGGCTGTGGAATACGGTGAGGATGACGCACGGGCGAAGAAGCACGACAAACAGTGAGTCCAGCCGACACCCAGCACTCCTACTACAACCAAGCCCCCCCCCTCCCCTTGATGTATGTTGAATGAAATGGCTGACCTGAACAGCGCTATGGTGCAAACGATGCGTTGCACGTGAGGGTGGGGACACACCACCGGGCGTAATGGTGGGAATGTTGCGCGCACGGTGCAGGGGATGGTCCACGAGGTTCGGAGCGATACGGAGCGCGGACCTGCACCCTCGGGTACACGCCGCCACAATCTGCAACTCGAACCGTTGCGATGTGCCTTGTTACTAGAATAAGGCTAACCAGTGTAACGCATGCAGGTGGTCCCCTGCTGCTGGTCTGCTTCTGCAGTGTAGGCGTATGCAAGGTGCACTGCGTCCCGCCTTGCGTGCCGTAGGTTGTACACCTGCTAGCGTGTCTGGCTGTGAAGGCTTCCCGGTGATTGAGGAAGGGAGGACTGACGGTGCATCCATGCGGGTGTTCGCAGGATCGGGTTAGGATGGAATTTACCGGGCTCGTAATTGTGGTTCCGGGCCCTAGGCAGCACTGGAAGAACAATGACGTGATCCAAGAGCGCCTCGTGAAGGAGCTCAAGGAGTTACGCGACGGGCACGCTGACGACAAAGGCACGCCGTTCCGAGTATACGATGGTTACTTTGGCAAGTGGCATGATAAGTTCAGTGTGTTTCTGGTGCTGTGCTACTGTGACACCGTTGTGCGGAACGATCTGGGAAGGTTCGCTCCGGTGGCTGCCAGACGCAACGATTACCTGAGCCTGTGGGAGGGCACCCCCGGACCAACTGGTGGGATGTATTGCCTAGGCTATGCCAAGCCTATCGCACAAAGCTATTTACCGGACGGGGAGACGGTTTATGCCTGGGACCCGTCGGTGCTATTAACCCAGGAGGATCACGAGGAACTAGTCAAGCTAACCCAGGAGGGCGCTGATCCCATGCGGACCGGGCGCTACGGTAAGGGTCCCCTGGAGGCCCTGGAATATTTCGCCGCCATGTCGGCATACGTGCTGCCTTTCATGCACTGTATGACCTTTGGTGTCGTGAAGAGTACTGTGAAGATGTTCCGCCACAAGGTGCCCAACTGCGATGACACGTGCTACTTCAACGCCGCGCAGCTAAAGCAGCTACAGAAGAACGGCAAAGGGCTGTGTGCCCCGCACGACATGCACCGTGAGTACCAGGACGTGGTGCAATATGCAGGTAGGTGTGCTGGCATGATTGCAGGAAAGCTGTTCTTCCCATGCATGCGAGATCTACGTGCATTGTGTGCATGGGCCCGCCCGTTGTATGGGTCGACCATTGATTGAATGAACGGTGCATGCATGCTGATGTCGCCCGGAACGCTTGGTTTGTTTGCAGGGAACTACACTATGGAGGACTGGCTCAACTTCATTTTGATATTCAGCCCGCTGGTATTCATGGACGTCCTGGAGAGTCTCAACCGAGAGTTGGACAGGGCTTGGTGGAAGCTGAGGGAGGCTGTGATATATTTCATCCGGCAGGTGTGTGCCGGCACAATCGAAGACCGCGCAGAGGCTCGCGCACAAGCGGAGCTGCGTATGAGGGAGTTCGCTGTCATTATTGAGAACGAGTGCCCTATGAACATGCTGACGCTGAATCTACGCCTAGCCGTGGTACACTTGTGCAAGCAAGAGGAGAAGGTAGGCGTTGTCAGCTCCAACATCGAGCTATGGGTGGAGCGCCTGTTGGGGGAGGCGAAGGGGGTGGTGCCGGAGCCGGTGGGGGGGAAGGCCATCGATTCATGCATCGGTAACGCCTACTTGCTGAAAGACCGTGTAGATGACATGGCTCACTTGTACCCCGGGATCCGGTTCCTTCCAGACTATGTCGCGCACTCGGTGAAAGAGGACGGCCCGGGTTTCCGCGATGACCCGGGGCTCGCGTGTCACTTCATGGATGTCGGTCATCACATCATCCGCGGTGGCGTGGCTGTATCCACGCTAAGCGCCGATGCGGAAGGAAGGCTGCTGCCGGGCCTGGCGGCTTCCTTGCGTGCCATGCACGGTGAGCGATACGAGCTAGAACGGGACGCCTTGGACGTCCTATGTTTCCCACGAATGCGGCACGGCGACGAGGACTTCACGTCTACGATGTACACCAGGGCAGTAACCAGAATCTCCTACAACGTAGCCTTAGCATCCTCTGAAGCCGATTGGCTACTGCCCCGTGGAACAGTACTGCCACAAGTACTAAGGTTGAATCACTCTAGCGGCCATCTTATAAGAAGGCTAGATCGGTCAGTTGACAGCTTAGAAAAATCATTTAGGACCCTATTGATTTGTTTTCGACGATGCTATAGAGTAGAAACGGATTTAGACACGCTTTTATACGGCATGCTTTCAAGGGGTGCAAAGCCTGAAAATTAATTAATTCGCACAGTACTGTGACAAGTACTGAACACTAAAACCCTTGGGAGACCCTCTTCCGAGGCCTTGGAGGTCAAACCAACCACCATGTTTCGAAATTGGAAGGTATGTAAGGTATTTCGCAACTCACTTGCGTGATTGATACGGATTAGGCCCCGCACGGCGATGGCATATGAGCCACACCCGCCAGAAATCTGAAATTCGCTTTTTTCGAGGATTTGTTTTTTTGAATTGGCTCCGCGCGAACGTGTGGCATAAGCACATAAGTCATAATATGCCGGTCGTGAAGGCTTCTAAAATTCAATATGTATGTATAGTTGGTCAATTTAAGTGCTCATGGCATATCTATGTGCATAAGATGCATTAAGCGTGTCATTCATATCGAAAGGTGTGGTGGCCGCTCAACACCCAATTATACCATTTCCCTCGCACCCGCACCCTAAGCCAAATTGGCCATAACTTCCTCGATACATGGAACCATGTGACCTATAAAGTGTTATATCACATCCATGTACCTCACATGGCATCCTAATATGAATATACGGCATCTTGATGGCGGCAACCACCCAAATATCCAGCCAGGATCAACTACAACTCAGCTGCTAGACCCACTCATACGTTAAATTCCCAAAAAATATTTCCCCTCACATAAGGCTACAAAATTAGTTTCTCGTAGTCCAAAATATCATTTTGAATCATATTTGGGCGATGTACGGCGCTAGGGTACCCGTTGCAATAATTGCGAGCATGCTACTTGTGTATGCGTACTGGTACTATGTCTGCCAGGCCCTAGCACCTCGTCCCCAACATACAATCATGCACCTCCAATATCAACCATGCCCAAATCAGTACGTCTCATAGCCCGGATTATCATATTGAGTCATGCCCGTGCGATATATGGCGCTAGGGCGCCCGTTGGGGTGATTCCTAGCATGCTACTTGCGTACGCGTACACCTGTGCTGACTGTGAGGTCTTAGCGCATATCCGACACTCAACTATGCATCCCCGACAACGTATAGGCCCCGTTCGATGCTGGTTATAGTCCAAAATATCATTTTGAATCATATTTGGGCGATGTACGGCGCTAGGGTACCCGTTGCAATAATTGCGAGCATGCTACTTGTGTATGCGTACTGGTACTCTGTCTGCCAGGCCCTAGCACCTCGTCCCCAACACTCAATCATGCACCTCCAATATCAACCATGCCCAAATCAGTACGTCTCGTAGTCCGGATTATCATATTGAGTCATGCCCGTGCGATATATGGCGCTAGGGCGCCCGTTGGGGTGATTCCTAGCATGCTACTTGCGTACGCGTACACCTGTGCTGACTGTGAGGTCTTAGCGCATATCCGACACTCAACTATGCATCCCCGACAACGTATAGGCCCCGTCCGATGCTGGTTATATTCCAAAATATCATTTTGAATCATATTTGGGCGATGTACGGCGTTTGGGCACCTGTTGGAATGAAGTTTAGCATGCTACTTGTACCACGTTGGATCACTTGGAATATATTAGGTTTTTCACATGTAGTAGGGTGGATGTTATCATGCAAATTGCATCGAATCACGGTATGCCAGCGGGCCCACGAAATCACACATCATTGGGCATACTACATATCTTCAATTTGCATGATTGCGGGGCATACTTGATGCCAAAATCTCTCAGAAAAAAATTCGAAAGAGGTGACACCATTTTTCACACAAGGCCGTAACCACTATATCACATAAAGTGCTACCCGAGTGACAACATGCTACCAGCGAGAGCACTGCACGTGGTCTGTCGACCAATGGGGCAAAAGGTAACTCAGTTTGGGTCCCAAAGATGATATTATATGAAGGATATCATCAGTATTGAACAAGAGGGCATCGAAAAAAATTCCACCGCGTCAGTACTTGTCATAGTACTGTTTTCGAAAACAGTACCAAGTACCACGGGGCAGTAGCCACGATGCATTTGAATACGGCCGCGTGGAAGCTTACTATCTGATCTGGGACCCGGACACACATTGCGCTGTGTGCCGTCTAGCCATGGTGACGGCATACCCGACTATCAAAAACGCGCGCATGAACAGCCGTGCCGTCTTTGTCTTGAACGAGGATGCCAAACATACCCTGCTGATGCCGGCGTCACGCCTTGAGACCAAGTGTATCTGCCACCGTCCTCCGGGATTTAAAATCCCCCTCCACGCCATCTACCTTTGGCCAGGAATGAAATCTGCACGATGCTCAAGACCTTAGCAATGGCAAGCTAGAAACCAGCAGCATGCGTCTCCTTCCTTTCTCCTTATTGCTTCTAGTGTGACCTTACTTGCAAAGCCCAGGACGGGGCCGGGACTTGCCAAGCCACATATATACCTACCTAGCATATCTGGTAACAGTTATCTAACATTCCATGCCTGATTGCCACGTGCACTAATCTTGCACACGTGTCCGTATCACAGTGCATCCTGCCTGCCACGTGTCCACCCGTGGTCATACCGTGGTAAATTTACCGGTCATATGTGGTAATTTTACCATTGGGGGTCAATTTACCGGTCATATGTGGTAATTTTACCATTGGGGGTCAATTTACCGGTCATAGGGGGGTACCATGGTAAATTATATACAGCAATGGTAAACAATAATATATAATTACCGCGCTATAAGTAAATGTGGTAAAATCGTGGTAACAAAAACGCCAACTGCCAATAGGAAATTACCCACGGGATTTATATCGCCACTATTAGTATAATGGTGGTAAAACACCAATTTACCATATTTTACCACCAGTTTACCACATTTTACCACCAGTTTACCGCGTTTATTTCTCAGTGTGATCTGTAGCATGCAACCCGACATCTGTAGCATGCAACCTGACATCTGTCGCATGCAACCTGGCCTCTGTCGCATGCAACCTGGCCTCTGTGGCATGCAATGCTGGACTTCGGGTTTAGGCTTAGTTATTATGGGCTCTGACACTAGCCCCTAGCCCGACCCTGCTTCCGTATCGTGTCCGTGACATCCTAGCACTGTACTGTACAGTAGTACAGTACAGTAGTACAGTCATTGTTTCACTGTCTGGGTTTCCGAGAGCATAAAGCCTCGGCCAGACACTAGTTATGTGATTATCAGTTTGTTTCTCAGCGAGCTTAGCCGGACAGCGGATCTGTCTTCCTCGCATGCAACCCGACATCTGTAGCATGCAACCGGGTCTCTGTAGCATGCAACCAGGCATCTGTGGCATGCAACCAGGCATACGCAGCATGCAACCATGCATCTGTATCATGCAACCACTCGTCGGCAGCATGCAACCAGATCTCTGTAGCATGCAACCCCTCTGCTCGTACCTCCCGGTACATTTTACATGTTAGAAATTTGGGCTTGCATATGAGAGCTTTGCATCAGAGGTTTCAGAATATCAGAATTTCAAAAAATTTGTAGCTCTACGATCACTTGTTATGCTGGAATACTGTATGCTTTGATTATTACAAACCCATGTGTACGTTGAGGGTATGCCAGGAGGCCGCTACCCGGGACTATCAATATCAGTCCCAGCATATGCACGCGTTTGCGACATGTTTTTTGGGAACCGCGGCGACCGGCGAGTGCTAATGGGAATGTTAAAAAATAATCGACGGTACAGAATGATGATCTATCGATTTCAGCGATTGCGATTCTCCCTTCTGCACCGTCATCTCGATTTCGGTCGTTAATTTCTCACGCTACACACACCCTCAACCCCACTGCCACAAGCACTGCGCATTACAGTTACCACAATCGCGACAAGATTGCTAAGACAACTCAGCTCACAGTTTTGTACAATAATTCGTACTTTTAGTGGTTTTATTATCTTTTGGTGAATATATTATTCTGCTGTTTTTTTAATATTATCTTTTTACATGTTAGAAATTTGGGCTTCCATATGAGAGCTTTGCATGAGGTTTCAGAATATCAGAATTTCAAAAATTTTGTAGCTCTACGATCACTTGTTATGCTGGAATATGCTGTGATTATTACAAACCCATGTGTACGTTGAGGGTATGCCAGATATATACATACGAGCACTGAGGCTACCCGGGACTATCAATATCAGTCCCATCATATGCACGCGTTTGCGACATGTTTTTTGGGAAACGCGGCGACCGGCGAGTGCTAAATGGGAATGTTAAAAAAAATAATCGACGGTATAGAATGATGTGTTGGATATCATACCGTGAGGGTAATAGTATTCCAAGCGGACAGAGGGTCTAAGCAGGTCGGAAAGCAGTGGCAGGCTGCATACTCGGAATATTATGATATTAAAAGAGAGACAGACATACGGACTAGCGAGCTAAATAGCACGAGAGTTATCGGTCACTACTGGACACCGAATCTGACAACGGTTATGACAGGTGACGAAATGACAATCACCATGTCATATCCAGCACACCACCTCAGATGAGGTGGAACAGACACGAGTGAGCGACACCACCCTGGCTAGCTAAGTGTCTTAGAGATAAGTCATTTCGCTAGTCAGCTAGGGGAGATGCAAGATGCACGAGCCGGAGCTCGTGGCTAAGCGCATGCCATAATACATAAGCAAACCACAAGATCGGAAGCATCCACGAACTAGTGTAAGAACCTAAAGGAACGAATCTCCACCGCAAGCTGCTAGTGCAATGCCAGCTAAGCACCACCGACTGAGAAAGCAGCGAACGAAAGGGGATCCGAAAACGTAGAGTCGAATAGATGAAGAAAGACGCAACCAATCAACGTCATGCTCGCCGTGCCATAGGCGAGCCGTCAAGGAAGTGGTCGATCATGCCAAAGACCAGAGAAATGCAGTGCCAGGACGGTGCCAATCGCACGGAAAAAATCAGATGCCTGCGAGGTCGTGTGGACTAGTGGAGAGCTAGCTGGTGACAAGTGGTGTAGCGCTGACCAACATGTACCACTCCTGCCAACGATACTGCACGTCAAACAAATAAAACATCCCGAACAAGCACCACCCAAAGCGGAGCAGCAACGACCACGTAGAAATGCCAATCCGACGCAGGTGCTGGAAATGACAACCTGACTAGTTTGTACAGTCAGGTGTCATATCCCGTGTGTCATTCTCGGTGTACAGCTAGGGACCTAGACTCAGTATTTATGTCCATCTATACGAGTCTAGTGATCCGTTTGTTCCGTCGGCTCTCGGGTCCCCACTGTCTGTTGAGCTGTTTCTAGCAGGTTATGCGATGGGACTCACTTCACGCTTGCGTGATTTGTTTCTAGCGTAGTATTTCATTTATTTTGGTCTATATCTTCCGTTTGAGTGTTCTCACGCCTTGTGAGACACTCTAGATCAGGATTACGCTAGAGCTTGGAACGCTCTTTGGCAGTGGGTTGTTACGACGGAGTGGTGCTCTACGATTTTTCTAAAGTGAATTCATCTTTTGTGTTCGGTTTCTTTTATGGATTCACCTCAGATTTCTTCGAGCGAAGAGCTTCGCGCTCTTTTGGCGACTATTGATGGCAAACTTCAAAACTTGGACTCTTTGAACCGCTCGCGCACTGTCAGCCTGATTCATTCTATGGCGCGCGCCCTTTCGCATTTCCAGAGCTCGGATTTTCCGGTGGCATCATCGGCGGCTTCTACACCTGTTGTCCTTCAGATTGTTGTTTCAGAGGCTAGTACACACGTTGGTGGTGCTCAGGGCGCTGAGCCTGAAACCGTGGAATCCGGGATTTCCCGTGTATCCTTTTGCGAAAAGGGAGTTGGTGACTGCATGGTTTATTCGAATTCGAAATCTGTTTCTTGTCAGGTCACAACCACCAGACCCTCGCCTAGTATCCCTAGGGCGAGAAACGTTGTGCCACAGGCCCCCCCTGTGCGCACAGAAGTACATTACATTCATGCCCCTCCCTCAACGCATTCTTATTTGCATTCTGGACAGCGCCAGCTTGAGGAGTATGAACGTAGTGAGACCGAAGATGAATCGGAGTACCCTGTTGGGTATTTCGACGATTCTGAAGACGATTTGGAGGAGGAAGAGGGGTATTATGGCCACTTGGCTTGCGCACCGCATTTTTCTACCCTCCGATTGGAACAGGGTTCTGGGCTGGACACAGGTCTCCAGCTAGAGTCTTATGGCGGAGTTTTACAACCCTCAATTGAGGAAGGTTTTTTACCGCAGTATATATCTGATGTTGACGATAATTCTACAGTGGAGCCCCTCCCAGAGCCCACAGTAGAAGAGTTTGAACACGAAGATTTTCCGGAGGCAGCTTTCGCTGAAGGAGAAGGGCACGATGATGAGTACACCGCAGAGGAGTGGGCTGCCTGGGACGCAGGGGCTTACGACTCTCTCGAGTATGGTGATGCGTCAGAGGAATTCGCTGAGCATTTTGACGAGTATGTTGACGACGAGTACTATTCCGATGATTACTGATTTCTTTTCGTTGACCGGCGGGGCGTTACTTGGGAGCCAGCCACTTGCTGTAGTTGAGATCGGATATTCATTTTGGCATCTTATTTTGCTATCCTAGCCACTTGCGAGCAGCGTTTGTTTTTTTTATGGCACGTAATCCATGGGCGGAGATCCCTTTTCAGAGTGCAGAGACGACAACGCTACATCGACCGGCAGGGTTTTCTTAATTTTAGCTGCCTAATCCAACATGCGGACCGGCGGTTTCTTGCGTGCGTTACCCAGCCACTTGCAAGAAAAAAAAAGAGTTTGTGATCGGAGACGTATTATTATTTTTATCTTGTTGCTTATAGCTCATCCTAGCATGTACTTTATGCCTATTACCCGCAGCTTAAGGTGGCTTAAGCCACCTTAACTTGAAGGGCTCATTGGGGCTTCCTCGGCGGTGCTTTCAAAATTTGGAGACCTGTGTCATCAAGATCTTGAGCTGCTCTTTCTGCAGTGTCTTATCAAAAGTTTGATCTGAGTTCATCTTGACCCTCAAAATCTCGGTTGAAGTAGGGTGGGTATTTCCCAATTTTTCTTAAGATGGCTTAAGCCACCTTAAGCCAATTAGCTCACGGGGGCTTCCTCGAAGGCGCTTTTCAAAATTTGGAGACCTATGATGTCAAGATCTCGAGCTGCTCTTTCTGCAGTGTGTTGCCAAAAGTTTGATCCGAGGTCATCTTGACCCTCAAAATCTCGGTTGAAGTAGCATGGGTATGCAAAAACCGGAAAAATCGCTCAAAATTCACTAAATGTTGCACCCTCTTGGATACTTCCCAAAATTGCTCACCGGGAACTTGGGCTCGCCGAATAGTGCATATAGTGTCTAAAAGAAGACATTGTCGCCGTCATTTTGAGCTAAAAAAATCTAGTTTCCGGTACCGATAGCTCCCGCAATAATTGAAAACGTTAAGGTGGCTTAAGCCACCCTAAATCGCTGTTAGGGTGGCTTAAGCCACCCGAAGGGTAATAGCCATTTATGCTTTAGCACTCAGCCACATCTTGAGACCTAGCTAGCCCCTAGAGTTGACATCTTACATTTCTTTCAGTAAACTCTAGTAGCTAGGGTGGTGTGTAGTCACAAGTTGTGCACCTCAAATGAGGTGGTGTGCTGGAAATGACAACCTGACTAGTTTGTACAGTCAGGTGTCATATCCCGTGTGTCATTCTCGGTGTACAGCTAGTGACCTAGACTCAGTATTTATGTCCATCTATACGAGTCTAGTGATCCGTTTGTTCCGTCGGCTCTCGGGTCCCCACTGTCTGTTGAGCTGTTTCTAGCAGCAGGGTCTCAAGCCCACAACGTGACGAAACGAAGGTAATCCACAATATGATAACAAATTGCACCAAAGCACCACCCACAGGGTGACAATGCGCCCAGAAAACCAGAAGTCCATAAGTCCAACGAGTAAGATGTAATGCCAAAGCTAGAGGTCCCAGCGGAGAAAACTGCCCGATAGAAAGCGAGGCCACAGAATTCGTCCATTCCTCCAATAGCGAGAGAGAAAACCACGTTAAGCAACGTAAAACCAAACGTTCCAAATTACTTAAAACGCGCGAATCTGAGAAGGCGAACAAGAACAGAAACGGCATCACGCGTCATAATGCGATATATAACACAAGGCTGAGTCGTCAAGCGAAGCCGAAAATACGAACCATAGGGACGCGCTCCCTATAGCGGCCGCTGCTGGAAATGACAGCCCGACTAGTTCGTACAGTCAGGTGTCATATCCAGTTTGTCATTCTCGGTGTACAGTTAGTGACCTAGACTCAGTATTTATGTCCATCTATACGAGTCTAGTGATCCGTTGTTTCACCGTCGGCAGCGGGTCCCCACTGCCTGTTCAGCTGTTTCTAGCAGGTTATGGGCCCACCACGCTTCCACTGCGCACCACCTGTCAGTGTGCCACTGTCAGAGACAAGACAACAACTGCAAAATAATAGGTGATGAAACCGCCGATGATGCTGCCGAAAGATCTGAGCTCCGAAAGTGCGAAAGAGCGCGAGCCATAGAAGAAACGAGCGATACAGTGCGCGAGCGGTTCAGCGAGTCCAGGTTCGCCAACTTGCCATCAATGGAAGCCAGAAGAGCTGTGAGCTCATCGCTCGAAGAAATCTGAGTGAAATCCATATAAGAAAGCGAATACGAATAAGAAGTCCACTCAAGAAAAATCGTAGAGCACCACCTCGTCGTAATCACCCAAAGCCGAATCAGCCGCCTCCAGAAAATACGTAGAATCTGTTCTAAAACGTCCCACAAGGGAGTGTATGTATGCTTCGGGCCGTTAATGGGCCCCGAACGGCCCGAACGGCCCGAACGGCCCAAACATTCTTAACATTCTAAGATTTAGCAAATTAGGGCTCCCATACTTAAGCCCATACTTAAGGAGTGTAACGCGTCGGTCCGCGTCGACGCCTGCGTTTTCCCATACTTAAGAAAATTTTAATTTTTTCTTCATACTTAAGGAACATACACTGACTCCCCCCTCCCCCCCTAACCAGGGACTCAGGGGGTATGACCCAGTTGTATGCGAGTGTCAAACGTGCGTCAGAGAGACGAACCCAACGACAGCGCTTGACAATCGTATACGATTGTCACACGTGAGTCACGTATACGATTGTCAGAACTGTTTCCCCAGCGAATATCTTGAATGCTTGGTTCATCAAAATATACACTGAACCCATGTCTATATAAAGTATTCCTTTCATAAAATAATTCATTTTTCATGGTACCTTAGGGCACCATGCCGACTTCCCTGCGATACGGTAGCCATGCTTTGGATGTCCCGCATGCGGTGCCAATCTCTCTTCAGTTACTACAGGCCTTGTTTCCAACCCTTACCGATACTCCGATGCTTCTTCACTTGCGTACAACAGAAGACGTGCAAACTGTGGAGCTCGGCACCGTGTTCCCTGATGGGGCTGTCGTACTCGTGATTGCTGGCGCCAGTTCAACCCCCGGATCTAGTGGCGTCAAGACCGGTTGTGTGAATGTCGATACTGCCACCCATGAATCTTCCCAAGCTTCAGCTTCTCCACCTCGCCCTGAGATAAAGCGAGAACATTTGGTTTGTGACTTGACCGAATCGCCTCCACCTCCAAAAGACTCAAATGAATCCACGAAAACCTCCAGCGCTGGACAACTCAAACACAAGGTCAAATCTGAATATACATCCTATACCGGACCAGCTATTCCGATAGATTTTTCACAGTCTGTTGATTTGACTCAAGATGTAGCGCCAGTTCCTTCAGAAGAGGTTGTCGACGAACTGCCAGTGCCTCTACTTCCGGGGGTACTTTATAAGCCACGTGCTGGAGTTTTCTCTCCATGGAAGGATTTCTTAAAATACGATCCGCAGACCTGGATGCGTTCTAATAACAAAAAGCTTGTCAAAGGCCGTGTTAGTAGAACTACGCGATGCGGAGGGGCTTTATCCTGTGAGAACGATGCATGTGTCGTATTTCGTACTACGGGTGAGCGGAACCGTTCCCAATTCAACGGTTCCTTCAAAAAACACAATCTGGTGTGCGCCCTTTGCAACGCTGCGCCTACTCATTCCGGCAATTGTCCGTTTGTCGTAACCGTCGCAGAAGACTCCGAAGGCAACATCCTCATGCTGTCTACCAGCCCCTTTGGACACAACCATTCCGTGCTGTCCACCGACAACCCCAGCGTGAATGAGATAAAAACGGCTAAGGCTAGGGCTGAGGAGGTTCTAAATACAGGTGGAGTGCGAAACGTGTGCCAGTTAAAACGGTCTCTACTCGCGGAAACCGTTTTTCCAAAAGACTCTTCTTTTCACCCCAGCCAGCTACCAGGCATCGCCAGGAAAATGAACGTGATTGATAAGGCAGTGGACCAGAATTTCGTTCGAGGTCGTCGACAGGATGAGGGCATGCAAGCCGTTTCCCAATGGGCTGCTAAGCACGGTAAGGGCCTACTGCAATCTTTCGCGGACGAGGGGAACATCGACAGTTTTGCGCACACGTTCGTTATGTCCAGTGTCGGAGTGGATGGAGGTGTCGATCTCGTGCGTCGCATGCACCCGAAAAGTAGCGACGACTACCTCCGCTCAGCGTACGTCCATTTGGATTTCGTGCATCGCAAGGTTTCTGGGGATTGGGTGACGATGGGGGCGCACGTGTTCTCCATAGAGGCCAACGCCCTGCTCACTATTGCCACCATGAACGTACCCAAAGACTGTACCGAAACACAGGTACTGTTTTGGACATTGGTGAAGAAGACGGTAGCAGCCGAACACCCGCGTGAGGAAGTATTATTCTACGGCTTCATGGGAGATGCAGCAGGTAAGTTTAAGATCATAATTTTCAATGGGAGAGCTTGTAAGTTACACGGTTCTGACAATCGTATACGATTGTCAGTTGCTGACAATCGTATACGATTGTCAGTTGCTGACAATCGTATACGATTGTCAGCACCGTGTAAACCTACGCATGATATGCTTGGTTTTCAAGAACTGATTAATATTTGGGGCACAGGTGCTAACTGGGCAGCAATCAAGAAAGTTTGGCCAGACCAAGATGACCGTAACAATCTGGAGTGCACGTTCCATTGGGGGCAGAACTTACATAAGATCGAATCTCTTATTCCATCAGATCTCCATGCCGTGCACAAAGACCTGTTACAGCGATGGATTTACTCTACTCCCGAGGCCAAGGTGTCCTGTGAAACTGTCATCTTCGCCTGGTATGCTGAGAAATGTGGCAGGTCGAATCAGCCAAAATTGAATGCGTACTTCGTTTTCCAAATACGGCACGCGCAGCACATTCTGTCACAATTCAAGGAACAAACCGAAGACATGACCGCCGAAATCCAACGACCGCGTGTATGCCTTGCGGAAAGCATGCACGCGAAGTGGAGATCGTGGGGGGCATACTACTCCACCTTGTTGGAGTCGGTGGAATTCGATAGCCTTATGCAGATTCGACAAATTTGCCTGGCGATGAACCGGCAGAACTCATCAAAGCACTTGTTGTGCGTGCAAGGTCGTATTCGTTCATTGGAGGATAAGTGGGTTAAAGGCGTCCTTACTCAGGCAGAGTTTGCAGATGGTCGCGAATTAATGCAAACAGTTCGTGCTGGCGCGACAGGATGGCTTCCACAGAGGGGCATCCCTGCAACGGACACGCACCGTCCAGATAAGGTAAACCATGGGGGGGTTTCGCGCAAACGCCCTGCGGAACTTCCCTCGGAAGGCGTCGCCTCCAAGAAGACGCGCACTGCCTCGGCGGTGCCACCTGCCTCTGCGGCAAGACCTACCTCGGCGGCAAGACCTACCTCGGCGGTGCCACCTGCCTCTGCGGCAAGACCTACCTCGGCGGCAAGACCTACCTCGGCGGCAAGACCTACCTCTGCGGCACGTCCGGAGCGTACTTTAGTTCGCGTTTACCCGGAAGCTGGTGGGGACTTCCAACCTTCCCTGCTTCACGTCATGCGGGCAGGCACTAACGGTAAATGCTATGGACGGAAGTCTAATGGTTCTCGTCACGACATCCCAATCGCGAAAGGGCAGCTGACTATTGGGTACACTGGAAGCTTGACCTATTATTTTCCAGCAAAAAACTTAACTCTTAAAAAGGGTCAAGTTCGCGAAGTGAGGACCACTCCCCCGATCCGGAGGATTATATTCTGCTCGTGGAAATGTGTTCAAAACCCATGGTATTGTTGTCACGTTTCGATGCCTGGACTGCCCGAGGGGGGGGCGAACAGTGTACCCGAACGGCCCGAACGGCCCGAACGGCCCGAACGGCCGGCCGGAACGGCCCAATACTAATCCCCCCCACAAGGCGTGGAGACGCTCAACCAAAAGATAGGGCGGAAATAAAATAAAATTCTACGCTAAAATTCAGTTCACGCGAACGTGAGAGGGACCATAACCTGCTAGAAACAGCTCAACAGACAGTGGGGACCCGAGAGCCGACGGAACAAACGGATTCGTTTTGTGAGATGGGGGTTGGCGATGAGCCCGCGATTTTGGGTGTCCGATCAGTTCATTCCCAGGTTACGACCACTAGACCCTTGCCTAGTGCCACTAGGGCAAGCGAGATGGTGCCACAGGCCCCTCCTGTGGTAACCGAAGTTCACTATGTCCATGCACCTCCCATTGTACCTCCCTATATGGGCTCTGGGGTTGTTCGCAGTTATGAGGAGTATTTGCCTAGTGAGGATGAGGATGAATCGGAGTACCCACTTGGGTATTTCGACGATTCCGATGGCAGTTGTGAGGAAGAGGAGGAGCACGATGGCCACTTGGCCGCTCCGCATTTTTCGACCGAACGATTGGAACAGGAACTCGAGCTGGACACAGGTTTTCAGCAGGATTCTTATGGCGGAAGTTTCGAGGCCCCACTTGGGGAAGAGTTTTTACCGCACAACGAGTTTAATGTGGGCACAACTTCATTTCATGAGCCAGACACAGAAGAATTTGAAAACGATAATTTTCCGGAAGCAGCTTTCGCTGAAGGAGAGGAGTTCAATGAAGATTACACCGCAGAGGAGTGGGCCGCCTGGGACGCAGGGGCCTACGATGCTCAGGAGTTTGGTGGTGCGCGAGAGGAGTTTGCTGAGCATTTTGACAGCTACGATGAGGAAGAGTATTATTCCGATGATTACTGATTTTCTTTTACTGACCGGCGGCACGTTTCTCTGGACGCTAGCCAATTGCTGTAGGTGGGATCCGGTTTATTTCAGCAGCTTTTATTTTTTTTGTTTCTAGCCACTTGCGAGCAGCGTTTATTTTTTTTATGGCACATCATTCTTGGGCGGATTCCCTTTTCACAATGCCACGGACTGAAACGCTATATCGACAGGCAGGACTTTCTTGTATTTGTTGCTAAGATCCACCATGCAGACCGGCAGCCTCTTAGCACGTTGCCAGCCACTTGCTGGAAAAGAGAATTTTGATCGGCGGAGCCATGTTATTTCAATCTCGTAGCTCACAGCTCACTCACATCTTAGCATGTAATTTATGCTTTGGCACTTCACACATCTTGAGACCGTAGCTAGCTCCTAGAGTTAACAGCTTACATTTCTTTCAGTAAACTCTAGTAGCTAGGGTGGTGTGCTGTCACAAGCTGTACACCTCAAATGAGGTGGTGTGCTGGAAATGACAACCCGACTAGTTCGTACAGTCAGGTGTCATATCCAGTTTGTCATTCTCGGTGTACAGTTAGTGACCTAGACTCAGTATTTATGTCCATCTATACGAGTCTAGTGATCCGTTGTTTCACCGTCGGCAGCGGGTCCCCACTGCCTGTTCAGCTGTTTCTAGCAGCCGCAACGCTCTCTCCAAAACACGAAACGTCAACGTAAACATAAAAGGCGATCTTATGCGAAACGGAAATTTAACTTGTGTGATCACTCCACGAAGTTCTACTCTAAAACGCAACCTAATGAGAGCTGCGGTAAAGATGATAACGTAAACCCCACAGGAAGAGGCAGCGAAAGATGCGTGCCCCAAAAGAGATAACAACAACTGGTCGCACAGGGCGGTCAATCCGACGTCCCAGCAGGCTCAAGTGAGCGCACGTCCTCGGCCAAAGAATGATGCCGAAAGCGGCAAAAATCCCACGCAACCCAAAAGCCGAACCACGAACCAACCAACCTGCAAAGACATAACGCAAGCGTAAGGTGGTACCATAACCTGCTGGATATTATACCGTGAGGGTAATAATATTCCAAGCGGACAGAGGGTCTAAGCAGGTCGGAAAGCAGTGACAGGCTGTGACATACTCGGAATATTATGATATTAAAAGAGAGACAGACATACGGACCGCTAGCGAGCTAAATAGCACGAGAGTTATCGGTCACTACTGGACACCGAATCTGACAACGGTTATGACAGGTGACGAAATGACAATCACCATGTCATGTCCAGCATGATGATCTATCGATTTCAGCGATTGCGATTCTCCCTTCTGCACCGTCATCTCGATTTCGGTCTTAATTTAATTTGGGATGATGATACAGCATTCGATTCAGCATACAACCTGTACCCTGAGACCCAGACCGCCTACCCCTAGCGAAAAAAACGCGGGTACTCGAATGACATGAGATGACACCTGTCGTGTGAAGCCCTGCTGATGCTGTTGAGTCGATGATTTTTTTGAATTCGAACCGCCAGAATGAGCTTGCATATAAATGCAGGAACAGAAGATGCTCCAAACAAAAAGAATACAGAAACCCTCTTTTTCGGTTGCCCTTCGTCTTTCAGGTCGCAATCTTCGTGCAAATAGTCGTTACTATCTGATTTTGTTGCTCGATAATCGATGCTCTCGAATTATCTCACTTCGTGTGCTGTATGATTTCCGCCCCGTGTGCCGTCATACGTTCTCGATCCCAGATCCCTTTACTCTTGCGAGCAACACAACTTACAAGCAGAACTTTTCCTTTGCCTTCCCTCTTTCGACAGCCAAGTTTGACCATGTCAAAAATGTCTAAGGTATATTTTCAGAAGTCCATGTGAAAAGGCGAATATTATCATTTTTGCACCTGAATGCACAGGCAACCGAAGACCAATACCGGGATAAAAAACGCGCTACTTCTTGCGCTGAGAAACTGAAAATACTCTCTCGTAGTGGCCTCTGTCGCTTGATATGAGTTCGCGTACGGAAGACTTGCAAAACGCTGTTTCGCTAGCATGATGCCTGGAAATCTAAGAGCGTCTGTTTCGGTGGAATATTGCTTCTCTCGTATTTTTTGAGGATGTAGGAAAGTGTGCCTTTCGCGAGAGTACGCTCACAAAATACTCTTACAGGGTCAAGGAGAGATAGCTGGCGGTATTCAGCAGCGCTCGATTGCTTCGTTTTTTGGCGGCGGTCCCGCGAAGAAAACCCCAAAGAGCGACTCCGTGGTTGCCAAGGTTGGAGACAAGCGGTCTCAAGCTCAGGCCGATGGTACGTAAGATCAGAAAATAGCCTCCTATTTGGTTATCGTGTACGATAATTGCGCATCATCAACGATTTGCGGTGCGGAACACGTGCAGTGTCTTGCACACGCGCAGCCAGAATCGGCACGGAAGATTGTTCAAGTTGGGCTTTGAGTTAAAGTGTGCACCTTTTTGATAATTTTGTGTAGACAACAATGAGGCGAAGAAGGCGTGTACCGAAGAAACTACAAAGTTGAACGCTCCCGAACTTGTACCTGAATCAGATGCAGGTGAAGACCCTGACGGCCATCCTTGTTTTCTTTGAACCCGCTTTCCCAAACTGAACCGCACACGATGGACAGGCCACAAGCTGCGCTCGACAGACACCAGCATGTCCGACGCGAGCGAAGAACCTAAGGCACTGACCCACCCTGGTGCTCTGTGAAGTTTTGAGAACTGACAAGGTCCCGCCAGCGATTGTGCTTGGTATCATTCAAGTTCAGATAGAAACTTAGTGGCCCTCGTGCGAGCTAGGGAGATCCTGCCCATTGACACAGGCGGAGTGTGTGGGTGACCGCCTAGAAAGTCGCAGCGACAAGTACAGCGATCATCATAGCCTTTCCTTTTCTTTTTGTGCTGACAGCTTATCGTCGAAGTTCTATGTTCTCAATACGGCGACTGCTGGGATGGCGCCGCAGACCTTCAGGCGACTGCGTAAAGCCAACATTCTGGATGACGATGAGGAGGAAGAAGATGATAGTGACGGCAAGGTTGCCGCCGTTGAGGCCGTTGATACGAAAGCTGGAGCATCTAGTGCAGTAGTCACAAAGGACACGCAGAAAGCTGCAAGTCCTGCGAAGAATGCGAAGACAGCTCCAATGAAGAGCCCTATGAAAGCACACTCCCCAAAGCCAAAAACTGTGATACCTCAAAGCAAGAGCGAAGCGAAACCTCAGGCTAAAGCCGTCCCGAAGTCACAGGCCAAGGTACTTTCTCAGTTTTACATTCTGCTGTTCTCACTACAGTATTCTCAGGAGACTTGCACGATTCTTTCCCTCCGATGATAGGCCAGCGGGAAAGTTATGATTTCAACAAATTGTCGTCTGTGAGCGGATGCCTAAAAAGCTGTTACTTGGGCAGAATTTTCCAGAGTTCATTTGGTAAAGACGGGCATTTTACACAGGTGGAAATTGTGGAGGAAGCGATGTCGGGTTCAGAGGTGGAGGAAGAGGACGGGAGTGATGAATCCTCGTCAGAAGCTGGCCCAAGTGAGGACGAGGGCGAGTTGCAAGGTACGGGAGGTGCGGCTGATGCTTTCAGTAAGCTCCGTGCCACATCCCAATCCGGAACAAAAAAGAAGAGGAAAGCGAAGTCAAAGAAGGCGAGCTCGAAGAGTTCTGGGGTAGGGGACAAGAGCATGGAACTTGCTGACGCTTTGCTGAAATATGATCCCAAGGCGGCAGCCACCTGGGCCCCGGGCAAGCCCGTGCCGTACTCATTCCTCGCCAGCACGTTTGAGAAGATTTCTGAGGAGTCGAAGCGGCTTCTCATCACTGAGATCCTCGCCAATGCCTTCCGCACTATCATCGCCACCACACCCGAAGACCTTCTCGTTGCAGTTTACCTCAGGTGCGCTCCATAAAAAAACCTCGTTTGATCCCAGAACACTTTCAGCTTCGACGAGTCGTGTGCTTAGGCATATATGGTGTGGGCTGTGAAGCGCAGTGTGAATCAAGTGGCGCCATCGCATGAAGGCAAGGAGCTGGGAATCGGGGATGCCACGCTCATTAAAGCTCTTGGAGAGGCAACGGGCCGCAAGGTATGCTCCCGTAAGCCGTGGTTTCGCACGGCCTTTCAAGTATCTCCAGCCGACGACTTGTACAACATCTAACTTTAAATAAACAGTCTTCCCCGAACAATCGTTTCCAGTTCCTGATCGCCGGGTGCAAAACTTATATATGATATAGTCTGGCCATAGGTAGCAAACTGGGAGGAACTTTCTGTGATATTCTGCAGGAGGCACCACTGGTTTCTTTCGAGCTCTCACCCGTAACTCTCGTGATTAAGAAGCCCTCCCGGACATGCTGTTCCACAGGTTGTTTTTTGACTGGAGAGCAGCGGACTGCACATCTCATAGCTATCTTGCGGGGTTCGTGCCTGCAGGAGTCCACCATTAAGTCTGATTACAATGAAACGGGCGATCTTGGAACAGTCGCAATGGTGAGTTTACCTGGTGCACTGTTCAGTGCTGCTCTCTAAGAATCGTCAGAGGTTTTTTCACTAAGTCTCCCTTCTTCTTCTCTTACCTCCCTCCTTCCCCCCACCTTGTGGCACGCCTCTCGACTCCCTCTCTCCCTCCCTGTGACACGCCTCTCGACTCCCCCTCTCCCTGCCTGCAACTCGTCTGTCGCTTCCCTCTCTCCCTGCCTTTGTCACACCTCTCGACTCCCTCTCTCCCTTGCTACCTCCCAGCCTGCAACTCGTCTGTCTGCCTGCGGCGTGCCTGTGGTCTCTCCCTCCCTGCCTCCCTGCCTGCGGCGTGCCTGTGGACTCTCCCTCCCTGCCTCCCTGCCTGCGGCGTGCCTGTGGACTCTCCCTCCCTGCCCTCCTGCCTGCGGCGTGCCTGTGGACTCTCCCTCCCTGCCTCCCTGCCTGCGGCGTGCCTGTGGACTCTCCCTCCCCTGCCTCCCTGCCTGCGGCGTGCCTGTGGACTCTCCTTCCCTGCCTCCTGCCTCCCTGCCTGCGGCGTGCCTGTGGACTCTCACTTCCCTGCCTCCTGCCTCCCTGCCTGCGGCGTGCTGTGGACTCTCCCTCCTGCCGCCTACCCCTGCCGGCGTGCCTGTGGACTCTCCCTCCCTGCCTCCCTGCCTGCGAGGCGTGCCTGTGGACTCTCCCTCCCCTGCCTCCCTGCCTCCCCTGCCTGCGGCGTGCCTGTGGACTCTCCCTCCCTGCCTCCCTGCCTCCCTGCCTGCGCGACGTGCCTGTGGACTCTCCCTCCCTGCCTCCCTGCCTCCCTGCCTGCGGCGTGCCTGTGGACTCTCCCTCACTCCCTGCCTGTGATATGCCTCTCACCCAGTCTCCCTCCCCTCCCTCTCCCTCCACGTGATACATTTTGGCTCCCTTCTTAGGAAATGCCTGTGTACACACTCTCTCTCCCCCTTTCTCCTCAGGGAACACCTCTCAGTAAGTCTCCCTCGTTCCTTTTGACACGCCTTAGGG
>LGRX02013703.1:0-10773 GCA_001247695.2 Cymbomonas tetramitiformis
CATAGAAGACACCTAGCCACTCCACAGCCACATACTGCCGAGATCCCTCGTGCAGGTCAACGTGATAATAACCGGACTTATAGTCCCAGTAGAACAAGCCATCATCCGGCCGAAGCACATCAACAAACGGCTGCAAGTGCTCGTACCTAAACCGAGGAAAGTCAAGAAAGGAATTCAGGTACTTACCATTGAAAATCAGACGAAGCTTAACTCCATTGTTGTCTACCATAATCGGCAAGACAACCTTGGGCTTTCGGGCCGCTCTCCGCACCGCTCCCATCAACTCACACTCTCGCAAAGCCCCCGTGACAAATTCCGGAAACAAATTAGCCGACGAGTGATTGGGCAAGTGAATCGAAGGCGGGGGACGCCCGCTACTAAACCTCAAACTAAACCCGTGCTCAATCCAAGACATCACATAAGTAGAACGCACAAAAGTCCGCCAAAAGGAAGCGTGATCCTTAAGCCTGCCCGCAACTCGCGGCACAGCAACCCCCTGCTCAACGATTGCAACAGCATTCTTAAGCTCCTCTTCGGAAAACTCAACATCCAGACCTGGCAACAGCAACCCGCAAGCGAAGCACAAGCATTATGCATTATAAATTAGAAATTGTTACAGTTAGGCATTCCGCTCTAACATTCGTTCAAGCCTGGCGTTCCGCCAAGGCACACAGCTCGGCATTCCGCACGAGAAAGTCTTTTGCTACAGCAAGGAGACTACTGCAAGGCAGCATAAACAGAGGGCTCATCCCTGGCCACGTCCACGACCCCTGCCCGCAGCGGGCAAGGAGCACTGGTTCTGGTGGTGGCCCCATTGTCCGCATCGAAAACAAGTTAAGTTCTGGCTAAAGCCACGACCACCTCCAGCCCCAGCAGCTGGGGGAGGCGAGAAAGGAGGCAGCTGCTGCTGAACCGCAGGCCTAGGGCGCTGATCCCTGGCCTTCTGCTTGGCTGCATTGGCCTTCGCCTTTGCCTCATTCTCTGCCTTGACTTCTTTCCGCGCGCGCCTACACGCTTTGTCTTCCTCATCATTCTCAGCGTAAGAACGTCTCTCTAACTTCTCCGCCATCTTCCAACCCACTTCAGTACCCTCGTCAACCACCATAGCCAACACCTTCCCACGCTCTCTAGCGCGTGCGACGCCCTTCTCAGCCGTCTCGACACAAAAGGCAAGAGCCTCCACAACATTGGAAGGGAGTTGCGTACCCTCCAAGGCTTTGCGAGCCTCATCCAACGCTGCCCCAGTAGCCACGTGAGCGCCATAGTGGTGCTTGACCTCGTCGAATTGCTTCCGAACGCCCTTGAAGGAGTCCTTCTCCAATCCCGCGCGAGTCAATTCTTGGCGATCGTTTCCAGGAAGCTCATCGTAGTCGACAGCGTCCAACCAAGGGCGCTTACGCGCCCCCCCACCCGCCTGCAACGACTCCTCACGCAGAATAGACAACCTACTCGTAAAAGTGGCCATCTGTCGCATCAACTTCTCCTGTGCTGGCGCAAGAGGATCTCCATTTTCTAAGGCTCTAGTGGCTACTATCCTTAATCCAGATCCTCCCACAAGGATCTAGCGCAAATGGGCATGGCGACGTTGTATGTCGCATTTCTTGGCCCGGCATATGCTTTGGGGCAATATTTACGGAACCTTTTGAATTATCTATAACATTGCTTTGCTTGAAATGTCGATGGTTTGACCTTTAATCTTAGCGTGGTTTGGGTGGGTGTTTTCACAGAATTTTAATTAAAATGCTAGATCCTACCACAAGGATCTAGGGTACCGACAACTCTAGGCCTTGTTACACGAGCTCGGGTTGGTGCGTATGTTGTTAACTTTTGAGGGTATCACCAAAACTATTTTTGTAAGCCCTTTAATATCATACTAGCCGTATTAATCGCCGCATATGCGCATGACATGGTGTAGTACCGTCGAAATTCAATATTTCCATCATAAACAGGGTCTGAAAATCGCATTCTAGAACCTCTAGCGGTAGTTCTAAACGTTCAAAAAATCCCCCAAAAATCCCAAGGAGACTTTGAAGTCATATTAAAGTACTGAAGTACTCACCAAGGCAAAGATCTAGCCTCAAAGCTTAAAATGGACCAAGACTTACGCCCAAAATGCGAAATTGTCCCCATACTTAAGGAGTGTGTATATCTTACCCATGTGACCGCGTTCGTGTGATGTGTCCAATATACATGACCCAAGTCGTATTTTGACCCAAACATGATTAATATACCTGCATACCTTGAGATATATCATGTATATAGTGGCAAAGGATCGATACACGATTGGCAAAAAAATGTGGAAGATACACCCCGTTTTGAAGCTTTAGAAACCGCAGCAGTTCAAAATTTGGTTGGGACATGCTATAAATGTATTAGCTAGGAGCATATATGATGGACTCTCGTCGAACCACGCACCATACTACTTAGTATAGGTCCCATGTGGAAAGTATTCCTTGGCGTTGACTTGTAGAAAGCTCGTGGGGTGCCTAAATAAATTAATGAAAAAGTGATCCTTGTGGGAGGATCTAGAGCGTTCTAGGTCCTCCCACAAGGATCTCGGGATAGTAGCCACTAGCGGCCTCCACATACGACGCGTGCGCTTTCAAATCATCAACCTTCTGCTGGCAAGCGTTGACGTCGGTGAACCAATCCATGTCGATAATTCAAAATAACAATATATATAAAAATTCGAACTGAAGAATAGTAAAAATTACAGCGCTGAAAAAACTCCACAGAATTCCACAGTTAACGGCAACTGTCAAAACCGTTCAGGGAGGGCCTCTTCAGGCCTCCGCTGATCAGAAAACCTCAGTTTTCCGATCAGCTCCAGATGACTGTCATACTGACAGTCATCCTCCGCTGACCAGAAAACTCTCAGTTTGCTATCCACGACCTCCGCTCGTGGATGTGACACCACGAGGTGCAATTATTGCAGTTACTTCTTACACTTAGGTTCAAATTCGAGTGTTAAAAGCACAACAGCTTTTATCAGCGCATAAAATCTGCAGGGATGCTTGGTCTTACTCGAAGAATAGCACAGTGGCATACCCTAGCGGGATCGGTGCTACCAGCGCGGTCCTTCGTCAGATTTCCACAGTCTTCGGTATCGGAAACGCTGCCGAATTCGCAGCGGCGCTTGTTGGGATGTTCACAAGATTCGGCCAGGACCAGAAATCGCGCACACTGCAACTCGCTTTCTCGAAGTGTTTTTTCTACTGATGTGTCTCAGGATTCGTTCGAGTTTACCCCCGATAACTTTCAAAACCCTCTTCCTCACATTCTAGCTCGAAGTCGTGAGAAGAATGGCGTAGACAGCGCGATTAATATTATTGATATCCCAGTCGTCAAGGTCAGCTCAAACAAGGATCTTGAGGGATATGGTTTTCTCGTGAGCGACCCTTCAGAATATACAGCGGAGGATAAAACATTTGAAATAAAAAAGTGGCCAGTGGCAGGCTGGCGTCAGCTTGACCCTGAGACCGGGGACGAAGCCGGTACGACCGAGGGAACTTTTGAGGTACACTGGGCAGGCGACTTTTATCGTGGTAAGAATATGGCTATCAACACAGTGAATAACACTTATTTAGATGGTATCGGCTGCTCGGATCCCGAAAATGCGCAGGAATCGGAGCCGGGCTACGGGGCGGGCGAGGAGTGCAGCGACTTCGGCAATTGCATTTATTTGTGGATGACAGACTACCATCCAGACGGGGGACAAATGTTCTTCCCGCTGAGTGTGGACTCGGAGCAAGATGTTGAGCAAGGAATGCCTTTTTTCGTTTGCCTTGCGAAGAACACGATCGGAGATGATATTACCCCGCAAGATATGCGAGGCTTCTGCATCCCGCCTGGCAAGGGAGTCTACATCCACCCAGGCACCTGGCACAACGGGTTTTACATCAACAAGAGCTACCGTTCTGCAACGTGCTTCACTCGCCAAGGACGCGTGCATGCGCGTGTAAGCTGCTCCTGGGTCGAGGAGTTCAACTGCATGTTGAGACTAAACTTGTCTGAATAAATTAGCACGTGGGCAGGACGTGATTTAAAATTTGAGTTCTCGCCTAGTCGTGGCGGCGATGTGGTGGAAGGTCGTAACCTCTGGAAGCACGACGGGAAACAAAGTTGGCCCGGTGTAACGTGTGTTGCCTGTACAGTTTGCGTTGAACCCACTTTTCTTCCTGAAGTAGGCACTGTTAGTCTACGGAACCCCATATCTTATGTCCAGCACCACTGCTCGTAGGCAACAGAGTCCTCTCGGCGAGCTTCCAACTGCACCATAAAAGTAAACTGTAGCGTTCTGGGGCATCGGCTGTGTGAAAATTGAAATGCTTCAAGCTACGCTGTGCCATACTACTATTTTCTACGAATACCTTATAGAACTATTCATTTAATCTAGGGAGGCTGTTTGTACCTCTCGTCACATTTGGTGTACAGACGCTCCGTCGGTAAAATCTGGCATATCTTGCAAGCTCAAGTGTTCCCAAGGGTGATATACGCCACTCGCCTGAAAGTATGCCCCCCCATATAGATAACTTACACTACAAGTGTAACTACCCAGTATCATGACATAAGTCTGAGTTTGTATGTTCACAACGGATGCGCAAGCTTCGACACGACTCCCCGAAGCGGAGATGCTATGGGCATCCACAAGGTAGCAGACAGAAGTCATACGGCAGTTTTACTCCGGGGGAATAATTCAAATTTGACGAAATAAACAAGTAAAGATACAGCTCCAGTCAAACAAGCTGTCGATGTCATGCTTGCGATGTGTATCACTGTACATGTGTTTGGCACTGCCCACAGTTTGTTCGTAGATGAAATAACATCCATCAAACACATTTGAAAAAATAAAAAATAAAACAAGCTTATCTGATGTGTTGGGCGCTACGCTCTCAACCTCTCTGCTGTGGACACTACAGACATTACCACAACGATCACTGTCGAGGTCATTCATATATTACCATCATTTTGATGAAAAAGATTCAGCCTTGATCTCCATCATTCTCCCACAGTTTCTCAGTTTGTCCATTGCGCATGTAACAGATGTTCTCATGCACCCTCTGCAAGAACACGCTGTGCAATGGGCTCCCAGTATTCGCTACATCTGCAAGAGCCACATCCAGGTCAACTTGTCTGTGAACATCCCCTATCAGGCTGAATTGATTCCATGCTCACCATCAAAAGGAAAGGTGCACATTCATGAACACAAAAAAGAGTACAGATTGAGAATTGTGAGAAGGGTCTCCTCGAGGGGAAATTATGGCGCATGGAATCGAAAAACCGGTTCAAATGTTGCCCATCATCAAAGAACCTTCTCAAGGGTGTAAGTAATGAGGAAGCACCTAATTTTAAGTTGGAAAGCAGTGGCTACGCCGCGAAGCAGATGCGTGACGCGCCCCACCAGCACATGCTCATCGTTCAAGTGTGTGATTGGATCTGTCTTGTCAAGCCACTCCGTGAATTGTTGTATATTCATGTTCTTCATGACATCATTTGTGTAGCGGTCGTTATTAAATGCTGCATACCTGTGGGAGTATAAGCTGATTAAGCTGTGTGCCATGGATGGCCAATCAAATTACGAATCTGTGGGGCCTATTTAACATACAATCCTTGACTTCCCATAGAACAGGTTCAACAGAAGGGGTTTAAAAGTAGTCCATGCAAGGCTCCCCTCGAAGTACCATCCGACTCTATCAGGAACAGGTGGATCAAACTTAACAACTGGCAACACCAAGCGTGCACCAAGCATGTTCCCTGTTTGGGTACCGCGTCTGAAGGTCCACTTAGGCTTAAATCACTTAATCCATGCCTGAAAAACGAAATGGAAACACGGCTAAAGCCATGATTCAACCACGCAATGCGCCATCAAGACATCACTAGAATGTGGGAGCTTCCGAACATTGCTCTCCATGCCACTGAATCACTGTGCAATGCACACACCTCCAAATCGCGTCTGGATCCATCTTCTTCGTTGTGAAGCCCATTTCCTCGACCATGATGCGTGCCACCTCCTCCCTGTTCCCGTTCCATAGCCTTTGACCACACCATCGAATGCTTGCCTAAAATGATCACCAATGTGATCAAGAGTGGCCCGACCGCTGAAGCAATACGCACAGGAGATCTGTAGCAAGAATATCAAGATTCAGCTAGCGACATGGATGTGTAGGTACTTATGGCACCGTTGGGTCTTCTTGCGATGTCAATCCTCAAAGATGAGCAGGCAAGTGGAAAGCGAGTGTTCCCGTGGTGATGGTCCTCAAAGATGAGCAGGCAAGTGGACAGCCAGTGTTCCCCTGGTGATGATCCTCAAGATAGGTAGGCAAGCGGACGCGGCGTTCCCGTGGTGATGATCCTCAAGATGGGCGGGCAAGTGGACGCGAGCGTTCCGTGATGATCCTCAAGATGAGCGGGCAAGTGGACAGCGAGCGTTCCCGTGGTGATGATCCTCAAAGATGAGCAGGCAAGTGGACAGCGAGCGTTCCCTGTAGTGAATTTCCTCCTTGGGGCAATCCTTGTGGCATCAGCCCGTGGCACGGGGCCATCCACCTGTCATCACGATTGAGAGCAATGAAAAGTTTGGCGAGCATGACCCGGTCCTCCCGAGCTAGGGCCTTCGTCTGGCCGAAGTCGATCAGGCCCAGGCGTCCATCTGGCATCAGCATGATGTTTCCGGGGTGCGGGTCACCGTTGAACAGCCCATCCAGCAAGACTTGCTCACCGTGCACCACCATCAGAAGCTCAAGCACGCGCCCTGCCAATCTCTCCCCACTCGTCACTATCAGAATGGCACTTTGGAGCGACGATTCTGGTGCCCACAAACTACATTGAGGACGAGAGGAACATTGGTGGATGCACCCAGGCGCAAGTGCATCACGGCCCTCTCAGATGCACCGTGGCCCATGCCAAGGCAACGAATGAACGGAAAGACAGATGGCACCCACAAAGAACCGGTTTGCATTACCCACACCGACATCGCTGGAGAAGGCGCATCTCGTGCGGATACTCAGCAGAAAAGCTGTTGGCATTAGGCCGTCGGCCAAGTTCAGTTCAAAAGAACGACTGAATTTATGCCGGTGCAGATATCCATGCTGTCATGGCGATCTCTCTCCAGCGCTGGAGGCTATATCACGAGGCCGCAAGCCCTGCAGGGAAGGAGCAGGTGGGGGCAGAGCTCCTTGTAGGGAGAATAGATAGCTTCTTGCTGCTCAGAGTTGAACCCCATCATTGGAAGCCTCCTTCTTAATCACCACGTGAAATACATCCTTCCCTTTCTGCCAGGGGATCCTAGCAAAGGAAGTAAGCAAGGCTGGGCTCCCGGATCCCTGCATGCACTCACCGAGGTTTATGGGGATCTCCGTATACTTGTATTCGGCATGGCCGAAGAGCAGGCGCAAAACGCTGACATTGTACACGAGGCGCCCCAGATTCTTCATACAATCCAGCCCACGGATCGCAGCATTCCTCATCGAGCTACGCCAGGCATTTGCAGCTGGCATCACTCCGTACAAACCCTTGCCTTCAGCCTTAATGGGCTCGTGTATCCCCTCATCCTCACCCTTACCCACACCTCTTCATATGCCCTCATCCTGAGCGGCACCCGGGATCTCTTTATATCCCTTCGCCCGGGAAAACTGTCAGTCATGCGCCTGAAGCACGTCAGCCATGCAACTTAAGCATGCGAGTCATGCACCTGAAGCAAGGCAGCGATGCAACTTAAGCATGCGAGCCATGCACCTGAAGCAAGGCAGCCATGCAACTTAAGCATGCGAGTCATGCACCTGAAGCAGGCCAGCCATGCAACTTAAGCATGCGAGTCATGCACCTAAAGCCAGGCAGCCATGCAACTTAAGCATGCGAGTCATGCACCTGAAGCAAGGCAGCCATGCAACTTAAGCATGCGAGTCATGCACCTGAAGCAGGTCAGCCATGCAACTTAAGCATGCGAGTCATGCACCTGAAGCAAGGCAGCCATGCAACTTAAGCATGCGGGTCATGCACCTGAAGCAGGCCAGCCATGCGTGCACCGAGTAGGAGTATCTAGATGATGCTCCTTCCCTCTCGTCCTAACAGCATATTATCATAAAGATGCGGTCTCGTGATGGAAGGTAAAAGGCACAAAGTAACGGCAGGAATGCAAAAGTGAAGGGCACAAAACTTGATCCAACCTCACCGATTGACATTTCCTTCACTTCGCCACGTGCAATCTTCTCCTTTTGCTCAAGCTCCAGCTCCTCGAGTGTGCGACCCATACTGGATGCCTCTTGCCCACCTCACCACCCATCCTCCAAAATGAGAGCTTGCTTGCATGCGGACATCGAACGAAGAAACGAGCAAGCCAGGCGCCGGGAGTACACCCCACACGGCCAGTCGCATATTACCTCGCAGCAATTTTCCCATACTGCTCCCGGATGCCATCGATCAACTTGACTCCTGCAAGCGCAACCCTCAGCACAAGATTCAGAACCACACAATACACATCGCTTTACCATCAATCCATTCGGTATGGCATGAGAAATACACCAGTTCGAAAACATCGCATCTGCGGGCCTTCAGCATGCTGCAAGCCGCATACCTGGCAAATACTGGTCAACGTCAATGTCACCAGCCCACAGCCCCCCAACCCCAGTTCCCGTTCCCCCGGCAATAACTCAATTCAGCTGATATGCTTCCCATCGCACAAATTAATATCACAGTAGCAGATGGCCTTGACAAGAGGGGAGCCCGCGATCACTTCAAACTCAAACGAGCAACACATTTACACCTCTAGATGCTGAACTCAGATGAGCAACACGTTTACACCTCCAGGTGATGAACTCAAATTGGCAACACATTTACACCTCCAGATGATGAACTCAAATGAGCCACATATTTACACCTCCAGACGTTGAACTCAAATGAGCCACACATTTACATCTCCAGATGATGAACTCAAATGAGCCACACATTCACACCTCCAGACGTTGAACTCAAATGAGCAACACGTTTACCCCTCTTGGGTATTTCCAAAACCCACTGCGCGAGGTGCGACAGATGTATAATTATCCTGCAGCCTTAAGCTGATCGCAGGCCCGTTCCGGCGAAGAAACCGGTGGGTTGAACTCACTGCCGGTGAACTCACGGGGCGTCTCGAAATTTTATTATTTTCGAACAAATCAAAGACTAGCCGCCGGCGTTAGATGTACTCTACCGTTTGCGGGGGAATCCTGTGTCGCACGGTTGTCGGGCGGGGGGATCCTGTGTACACAGTTGTCTTGACAAGAAGAATTCTAAATTCAAAAAATTGAATTTTCTTATTATTTTTCCAGCAAAAAGTTCAAGATGCAAAAGTGAAACCCAAATCGAGCAATCGTGTTCGCTGACATTTTCATATGACGATGTAAACGAATGTCGTCAAGCTAGTAGCTATTGTACACCAATTGAAAAAGAGCAACCTTCTAAACGAAGTTTTGGTGCCGCACGCGGCCCCGATTTATATATTTAATGGCTGTGGACCTTGTCGCACCTCGCGCAGTGGGTTTTGGAAATACCCACACTCTGAGCCACACATTTACATCTCCAGATGATGAACTCAAATGAGCCACACATTTACACCTCCAAATGATGAACCCGAATGAGCGACACACTTACACCTCTAGATGATGAACTCAAATGAGCAACACATTTCACCTCCAGGTGATGAACTCAAATGAGCAACACATTTACACCTCCAGGTGATGAACTCAAAAGAGCAACACATTTACACCTCCAGGTGATGAACTCAAATGAGCAACACGTTTACACCTCCAGATCATGAACTTAGATGAGCAACACGTTTACACTCTCCAGACGTTGAACTGGGCCACGTGAGCAACACGTACAATTCCCTCCAGGTGATGAACCTGGGCCGCGCAACACGTTTACACCTCCAGACGATGAACTCAGATGAGCAACACGTTTACACCTCCGAACTTGAACTCAAATGAGCAACACACTTCACCGTCAGACGATGAACTCAAATGAGCAACACATTTACACCTCCGGATGATGAACTCAAATGAGCAACACATTTCACTTCCAGATGATGAACTCCAGGTAAATACCATGGAGCTCCTACCACGACGGAAGGCCTCTTAGCAGGTAGAGTCCCGGGTGAATGCCAAGGATTTGCCCCCTTCCTTATCCGTGGAAAGCCCTTGGCCGTCGGAGACCCGCGCGAAGCGCCTTGGAGGCCCCCTTCCCTACCTGCGGAGTGCCCACTGTTCGGATGAAAGCCACGAGTACCTCCCTCCCCTACCCCTGGAACTCCTCTGGTCAGTGGAGTCTAGGATGGAACGCCATGGAGCCCTCCCTTCCTCCAAATGTGCACTTGCACGGGACTCACCTCCATGACAAGAATCTCCGGGGTACATAACTCCCCTGGTCAAGTGATCCTAGGATAAACCATCGGGGCCTGCTCTCCAAATGTGCACTTGCGGACTCACCTCCACATAGGCAGAGATCTTAGGAGTTTATAACTCAATCTTGCCCTTTTTTTGGGACTCACCTCCATGACAAGAATCTCCGGGGTACATAACTCCCCTGGTCAGTGGAGTCTAGGATGGAAAGCCATGGAGCCCTCCCTTCCTCCAAATGTGCACTTGCACGGGACTCACCTCCATGACAAGAATCTCCGGGGTACATAACTCCAAATGTGCACTTGCACGGGACTCACCTCCATGACAAGAATCTCCGGGGTACATAACTCCCCTGGTCAGTGGAGTCTAGGATGGAAAGCCATGGAGCCCTCCCTTCCTC
>LGRX02013704.1:0-11670 GCA_001247695.2 Cymbomonas tetramitiformis
ATATAGCCCGGGCTCTGCGCATGCTCGGTTACACCCTTTTTTGAGTCATAGGGCACCTAGACGCAACATTGATATAGCCCGGGCTCTGCACATGCCCGGTTACACCCTATGTTGAGTCATAGGGCACCTAGAGGCAACATTGGGCTCCGCGCATGTCCAGTTACACCCTATTTTAAGTCATAGGGCACCTAGACGCAACATTGATATAGCCCGGGCTCTGCGCATGCCCGGTTACACCCTATTTTGAGTCATAGGACACCTAGACGCAACATTGATATAGCCCGGGCTCTGCGCATGCTCGGTTACACCTATTTTGAGTCATAGGACACCTAGAGGCAACATTGATATAGCCCGGGCTCTGCGCATGCTCGGTTACACCCTACTTTGAGTCATAGGGCACCTAGATGCAACATTGATATAGCCCGGGCTCTGCGCATGCCCGTTGACATCCGCTGCCTGTTTCCCCATCCCTGCCGACCAACTGCACCCACAAGTGTGATATGTTATCTCGCTCAGCAGTCCCGGGCCGCCACTACCCTGACTCGGTCGCGCCCAGGCATCTGCATGCCAGATTCTGAAGGTCTTCATGAAGATCTATGCGATCTTGATAGCACTAGGATGCGGACTTTCTGGTGGCGCCCCAACACATTCTCACAGTCGTTCAGTGACGCACCATCTGCAGCTGTGAGATACCCAGCCTGGAAGGGAGCACTCGGGCCAAGGATGCGATCGGATGGAGATCGAGAATGGGATTGGGAAACTCCCCGCTGGCAGGGCTGCGTAATGGACGGCGGCGGCTGTCAGTCGCCTCACACTCACGGGTGCGTCGAGGGGAAGGGGAACGGCGTTTCACTGTTGGGGGAGACGCGCATGGTCAGGGGGGAGGGTAAGTGTTGTCTTTGCGGTGACGAGGGAGTAATCGGCGTGGGGGGGGGTGCGCGTGCGAAGCAGACTTACAGGTACCGGCAGAGTGGCGCAAGCCTGTGAAGATGGGCGATGCGTTCGGCGTGTTACTGCAGCAGCAGGCAAGCGGCGGCGCGGTGACCCTCTACAAGAACGGTGTCATGCACCCGCAGCGCTGCGCCGTGCGGAGAGCATTTACCCACCTCTTCCCGGCCATCATTCCCTCCGAGCTCTCGGACGGCGGCCATGCTGAGATCATCACCGACTTCCTAGCGCCAATGCCTGCGAGCTTGCCGGTGCTTGCTCCAGCTGGCGCTGTTGTCCCAACATCAGAGCGCCGCTGCCACTGACCCTGGCCGCCTTCCGCTTCCTCTTCCCAGCACGCCGTACCGCCTCCCACTGCAGGGCCTGCTACAGGGGGGCTGGGGAGCGAAGACGGAACAAAGACCTATTGAGGATAGTTTCAACTGTCGAGTGCTCCAAGGCTTGCACGTCACACCCCGATGCTGCGCGCTGCGATCTTTAGAGGCATGCTGGTGCATCCGGATGCGTGCTGCATGCTGGAGAGAGCCGTGACGAGGCGAGTGTGCGTGGGGCTAGGAGAATGCGTATCCATTAGAGTTTACTTTAGATTCACCGGTAGCTGACACAGATGGAGTTCTGGAGCCCCAATCTCCGTCGGGGCACGCGACGGAGCGGAGCTCACGGCATGGTGCCCCGAGAAAATTGTAGCTGGTTGCCAACTTCTTGAGCGAAGCTACAAAGTAGTCGACTGTCGTCTGTGGCGAGTCTAAGGGGTACGGGTGGGGATGAGGTGTGCGATGGGGGACCAGAGGGTAGGGCAGGAGGCACCCGCATGTCGGATGGGCGCCTTGCCCGCTGCCAGCCTGCAGGTGTGTGGCCTGTCGCAGCTGCACGTGGCAGAGCTCATGGGGACGTGTCGCGACATCTACAGCCACGCAACAGAATCCGACGACAGGCAGGGAGCGGGCGAGGTCGTCCGTGAAGTGGCGGCGCTGGCATGTGACGCGTGGGAGACGCTGGCCATGCTGCGGCACACGGAAGCGTGGACTGCCACCTTGGAGGCGGGAGGGGGCGCTGAGGGGGGGCCTAGTGCAGGCGCGGTGCTGGAGAACCGGGGCACCGTGTTTATGCTGATGCAGGGGATGCCGGAGTGCCTCGCAGGGCTGGGAGCCGCCCGGCTAGGCTCCCTGCTCAACGGTGTGCGCCCAAAGCCCCTCCGGCCAGCTCAGTGTGGGGCTGTGGGAATTGATAGGGTGGGTGGTGAAGCTGGCGGGCTTGCGGTGGAGACCATGGAGACCATGGAGACCATGGAGACCGTGGGAGCAGAGATTTGCGAACAACTGGTGGGGGCGGGGGCGGGGGGGGTGCCTCCTCACAGGGCTGGTGCATCTGGCGGAGGAGGCGATGGACCGGATGCTGGAGGACGGGACGAAGGCGGAGATGGTAATGAAGCGGCGGACGCTTGAGCAACGCCAGCGCCTGCTGCTGGACGCTCAGCGCCACCTCACAGTGGCCATGCTGGCCGGGTACAGCCCCGACGGGAAACCCCGGATGAGCCGGCTGGCACAAGACGGCGTCGGCGGCTGGCCGGCAGTGGCGCTGAGACACACACAGGAGCTGCAGCGATTGACAGAGAAGTACATGAGCGCTGTGCAGAAGACACCCGCGGGCCAAGAGCGAGTGGCTGTGGTGAGGGCCTGCCCGGCACTGCAGCTTCTGAGCACTTGCGGTGCCCGGAACTGCAGCTTCCGAGCACTTGCGGTGCCTGGCACTGCAGCTTCCGAGCACATGCGGTGCCTGGCACTGCAGCTTCCGAGCACATGCGGTGCCCGGCACTGCAGCTTCCGAGCACCCGGCTTCTATTGAGAAGGGGGAGTCGCAGGGGATGCTGCCAGTTGCCTATGGGACACTCGTGCGGGCTTGTTGGGTTTGGTTGATTGCTGACGCGCGCTGACCCGGTATGAGGCGTGGGGGTTGGTGGGTGGTATGTGCGCGGAACAGGTGGAACTGCTGCTGAGGGACGGCATCCTCGGGGGCTGCCTGCCAGAGTGGCTGGCCGCCGGTCTCCAGGCCCATCACATCGACTTCTCCGCAGCTTCCGCGCAGCTGCCGGTGGGAGCTGTGCTAGAAAGCATCAAGCAGCTCGCGCAGTCCGTCAGCCCACAGCTTGCGGTACCACCCCCAGCAACGTCCCATGGCCCTGCGGCCCTAATCCGCGCGGCCTTACACCCTCACCCCCCAGCGGCGCAGGTCCAGGTGACCGCGCTGTCGGTGTCATACAAAGCCATAACGTTGGCTACAGGTGCATGTCAGAGGTGCCCGGTGCCGTTGGGTGCGGGACCATGCTGAAGAAGCTGAAGAAGCTGAAGAAGCTGAAGAAGCTGAAGAAGCATGGATCTTACCTCTCCCCCCTCCCGTACCCTTCCCATGGCACAGCATCCGGGCTTGGTGTTGCTCCACTCTGCGTTGCTGCCCGGGGACGGCAATCACGCGCTGAGTGAGCTCGTCAGCCAGACCCCCTCCAGACATGACCCCCTGCCCCAGACCTAAGCCTGCGTGCGAACAAGCTGGACCTAAGACTGCAGACGTGACGGCCCATTTCTTAGTGCTTAGGGTTTACCGATGCGCCACCCTCCGAGATAACCGAGATGTGGCACTATAAAGCGGGAAATGTGAAGCTTCTGACCGCGGTGGTTCTGTGACAGGGTATGTGCGACGTGCTCGAAGGCGCTGGCGCTGCGCGCATCCCTCTCGCGGGGGGCCTCATGGGAGGCGGCGACATGCAGACCTGGAAGCACATAATCGAGTCGCCACATCCGTACCTGCCCAACATGGACTCAACGGAGGTGAGGAGCCCGGGCCTCTTCCTCCTCCGAGGCGGCCCAAAGGTCGCTCGTATGGAGGCCCGTGTGTGGGCGAAACAAGAAAGAAAGAAAAAAACAAGAGACACCCTTTTCGGGGTGTGGGGCTTATAGTCCCTGAGACTCCTGGACGAACACATCCTCGATGTCCATTGCCCCGCCCGTGGCTGCTAAACAATTTCGATTGTAGCCACTGTCCCCGGTTCCCCCCTCACTGCCTTTTGTATTTCAGCGGTGTCTCCTGTGCATGTCGCCCCTGCGCGTGCCCCGTGCTGGCGCGCTTTGAGATGCTGCAGCTGCAGGTGCTCGAGGTACCCCCCACCGTGAAGAACCTCAAGATCTCGTTTGCGAGCGAATGTCAAACGGAGCCATCCTACGACCAATTGACCCTTGCTTTCAAATCATCTGAAGCGGATACGTTATTGTTGGCGGTCACTCGTGAAGGTGCTGAGACCTGGCCCGATATCGATGTGCCCGATGGAGTCACAGCACTGCACACAAGCTTCAAATCAGACGGTAGTAATGAGTTCTGGGGTTATAGTTTCACCATCTCAGGTGCGATACTCCCTCCCCCACCCCCCACCCCCTTCCCTCGGAGTTCCCTGCGCGCCTTGCGCGACCTCTGTATCATGGCCATGGAATCCTGCATATCCGCCGCCCTGGCTCAGCACCGCAGCAGGCCTCGCTCTCCCTGCTCTTCACACACCGCCCGTCCCTCTTACCACCAGCTCCACCCGCACTACTGCCCACTACTGACCCCTCCTCCGCTGGGCGGCCTCTCCCACGACATGGATTGCCACCAGGCTCTACCATATTGCTATGCATCAGGCATCCCTGTTCCGGTGGCGACAACCTCGCCTCTGCGCTCGTGGGCAGGCTCTTGGAGGCCGCTCCTTGTGGAGCCTCTCGTAAGAGGAGGTTGGGGGGGGTGGAGAAGGGGGCTTGTGGTGCTGGCAGGTCAACAGGCTGGGTCAGCGATGCTTGACCGGATGCAGGCGCGGGACCCGCGCATGCTGCTTCTCGACGCGAGGCTCAGCTGTGACCTCCTCATGCTGCAAGCCGTCCGCATGCCTCCGGGCGCGGAGAGCGAGGGTGGCAAGGAGCAGGAGGGCGCAGTAGGCGGGCCTGCGTGGGTGCTCAAGCAGGGGCTACTCGTGGTGGAGTCACCATCACCGACCGAGCTGGCAGCTGCGCCGCAGGCGACCTCGGTGGAGGAGGCATGGAAAACAGCAGCATCGCGCCCCACAGTGGATGAGGGTACACACGTGGCGGAGTTCTTGCGGTCGCTGTGCGAGGGCAGGGGCGGCGGCCAAGCGCTGTGGGACGACTGCTGTACTGCGTACCACCGTCTTGCTGCGAACCCGGACGCAGCCCCACCCGAGGAACCGGAGGAGGTGACCGATCTCCGATCCCGAATTCCCATTAGTTTATAATGTGTGTTTTCCGTAACATTTCCGTGACATTCAGTACTTTCCTCACCACCACCTCATATTACCCCAATTCACTCCATTTTGCTTTTGCTCAAATCCTCATTTGCCAAACAAGCAGCACTGCAGTACTTTGCACGGCACGTGTTTGACTATCTCACAGATGCCGCAATCGTGCCTTTATGCTAAGTTCATGTCTGTCCATGCACGCGTCAAAAGTCAGCGGACTCCCCTGGGTTGGGAGATGTGGGAAGGTAAAAGGAACAGAGCTGAATGGCCGCGTGGTCTTGGCCATTTGTACTACTGTGCAGAGTCTCGACCACGGCACGTGTCATACAGTCTCAACTAAAGCAGGAGTCAATAATTCTGGTTCCGAAACCACGTTAATTTGATTGCGCTCGACTTGAATCATCTCAATTTTACTCAAATCCTCATTCGCCATTGACCAAAGATGATGAAGTTAGCCACGCTGAAAAGGTTCTGAACCTTTGCCACTGTGTCCATGCCAACCATCCGGAGCAGTAGTCCATGTCCGCGTCTCTCAGCGCCGTCGGATCATGTGTACGCGCGCACTGCCGAGGAGTCAGAAAACGGTTCCACTCCCAACTGCCGACCCCCCGACGCTCAAGCTGTGGGCTCACGACCCGGCTCCTCTCTCCGCAACCACCCAATTTCCGCTGCACTCCGCGCTCCCCGCACTATTCCATATCACTTCATGTCACCGGACCTCACCCCATGGCTCGCTTCACCTCGACGTTGACATCCATGGCGTAGCCTCTCCGACAGCTGCTGTACCCTACCATGTCAAGAGTCTTGCAGTGCACTTGGATGTGCTTGGAATTCATGTACCAATCTTCTGCGAGTATGAACCTGTGCTTTTACCATCTGCTGTGATATATGGAACTAGCCTACAACAGTACGCTATACTCTGCGAATACCCTGCAGTGCAGTATATCATTGTACGCATGCTGTGTATTAACATGTCGACGGTGCACGTTGGAATTCACATTATAGTGTGCAAGATACCCTATGCTGTGTAGGCGCACCACATGAAGGGGGCTCCAAGCTCATACAGATCGACGGTGGAGATGAGAAGAGGTTCGTTTAGCTCAGACCTATGCTGCCTTTGCGTTCTGCTTCCGGACCCGACTCCGCCGCACGCGGTTTGTGCTGCTGGCGGAGCTCCGCTGTTGTCGCAGCGCAGCTCTCAAGCTGCACCGCCTGCGGGCCCTGTGGCAGGTGGCGGCGACGGCGCGCGCGGTGTTTGCGGCGATGCTGCACCACGGCGGAGAGGCAAGCCGTGCGCTCCACCTCACGGCCGGCGCAGAGATGACGGGGGAGGCGGAGCGTGTGGCGCTCAGGGAGGCAATCTCCCGCGGGGCCCTCGAGTGCTTTGCGGCAGCGCGCACCGTGCTAGCGTCCGAAGGGGTGGTGGCCGAGGCCTCCCCCTCTGAGCGGGATCGCCGCGCAGCCGAGCTCCAGGCCCGCGCCACCCTTCTCATGGAGCTCAAGCCGCTGACCCCCTCTGAGCGAGGCGCTCTCACGCTGCACAAATCCGCCAGTATCACCGTGGGCACTCGTACGCGCAGCGCCGGCCGCCAGGCATCAGGCGAGAGGGCTAGCACGATCTCAGGAGAGGAGGCAGCGGTGACGGCGACCGTGGCGGGTGGAGCGCTTCGGAGGAAGGTGGGGAAGCTGCTCGGGCGGAGCCGCGGCATCGTGGCGATGCGGCGCCTGGAGCGCATGGCGAGCGGGAAGGCGGAGGAGCGTGTGGCCGAGAGCCGGCTTGGTCCCTGCTTGCTCAGCGCGGCGCTGGAAGCGGAGTCCACGGGGCACCTCATCATGCGCAGCACCCGCAACCCGGCGCTGAACCAAGTAATCCCTCCGTTGATCTATGGCTTTGTCGCCCCCTGCACCGTCGATTTGTTGCTGCATTGCTCGCCGAACCGTTCATTCGTGGTTGGACTGTGCGCGGCATGCCGCCCGGATTTTGCCGCGGTCCCCGGGGCGCTTGGGATGAAGCTCATATGTGTGCGCGCCTCGTGGCGGGCTCGCACCGCAATGGGGACCGTTCCATCATGCGCCTTGTGGCGCGTATAATGAATAATTACGTTGTAAATAAATAGATAAATAAGTAAATAAATAAATACTACTTTGCAGGTTGCGTGGCTTTCACAGGAGGGAGCCTAGCCCTCGCTTCTGGCGCGTGACGTCGCTTGCGGGTCTGCTGTCAGACGTTTGCAGTGGGCACTTGGCAGCGGAGGTAGTGATGGGCGGGCGGGCGGGCGGGCGTCAATGTAGATGCGGGATTTCTTCAATCTGAGACCTGCCAGGTGGACGTTCCCTCCGGCGCGTCGGTGATCGCGCGTGATGCAGAGGTACGCGCCGCAGTGCAGCACATGGACGCGCTTGCCGAGTATGCACAGCGCGGCTACCACGGGCTGCTCTTCGATACGTTGCTGCTCGGCCAGGTGAGCCAGCCCACGCACCCGCGTCAGACCTCTCGGTGCCCTGTACCTGCGCTGTGCCCGCTGCCATCACCATGGGGCATGGACAATGCGTGATGGGGCTTGCCGGAAGGGACTTTGATCTGAGTGCGAGAGTTCGGAGTCGGCAACGGCCCGAAGGCTCAAATCGAAGCGCTCACAGCGCTCGCAGGGAGATCGAAGGGCTCACAGCGCTCGCAGGGAGTTCGGATTTTGATTCGGGATGATCTAGCTTTTGTCGGCAGACCTCATGCCGTTCAGTGTGTCGGGTGTCACAGCTGCGTTGCTGGTGTGGGTGTAAAATGCCACGGCTATGTTGCTGGTGTGCCTTACAGGTGAGCACCATTTCGCGTGGGCTGTTGGCGATGTACCGCCATGCAGAAGCCCTCGCCGCAGCCTCGCTGCAGACCGCCTTCTACAAATTGGTGCGCGCCGTGAGATCGGCGTACGCGCCTGTGCCCTCCGCGGAGGGCGCCCTGCCGCGGGAGGATGACAAGGATGCCTCGGCGGATGCCGAGCGTTGGGCACAGCAGATCCTCAAAAAGGTATCCTGGGGATACCTGGACCACGCCTTCCTCCTGGAGCTCGGCGCCCCCGAGATCTGGCGCAAGATGCTGCTTCAGAGCGGTGATGACGGCCCCAAGGCTGCGTCGGCACTTTGGTGCCAATGCCTGGGGCAGGCTTACATGTTGTGCCACCCTCCCGTGGAGGTGGAGGCGGGTGGGGAGCTGGCCGGCCTGTCGTCATCCTCGGATGACGTGCAGAGGCTTGGGTCCGAGCTGATGGACATGGCGGCCGAGCTTCTGAAGGTCGAGGCGCAGAAGCAGGAGCCAAAGCAGATGCAGGAGGAGGCGAAATCGGAAACTGGCCCTGGCGCGGGACCCTCCACGGCATCGCCCGCCCCTGCTGCAGGTCATCCCTCCCCCCCTTTTATCCCCGAGTAAAAGTCAAATGCCGACCTCATCCCCACCCCCCTTCTGCGACAAAGCTGGGCAGTCGTCCGCGACCAGATGTTTTGTCGGATGTGGACCATCAGATCCGATGCACAGCGAGTCCGTATGGCATCTGACACATCGGCTGTTTGTTCCGACAATGCCCGATCATTGTTGGCACCTTCCACTTGCGTGCTTGGCTGCTGGCTCGGGTGCCTCACGGGTGCTATCTTGTCACACGGCTCAGACTTCCGCATGTTGCGTCTGTGCTCTCCGGCGCATTGGTGGCTCGGTCAACTTTCGCTCGCGTGCCTCACCGGCCATAGCACCTTGTCGCACGCACACATCCCTTCCTCAGCTGAGGCTCCGTAATGGGGCTGTATTGGGCGTGTGCAGAATGTGCTTCAAAGACAAAGGAGGCGATCCAGGCGGGGGTGACGAAGGCTGGCGCGATGGCCCTGATGGGGGTGTGTGCACCCCCCTGGGAGGAGCGATGCTGGGTTGCAGGAGAGCTGATGCCGCGCTCAGAGCCGGCCGGGTGGGTGGTCAGCAGCGCCTCGCGTGTGCAGGCGCTGAGGGCACTATTTGGCTTCCTTGCCACCCCCCTCCGATCAGACGAGGCGCCAGAGATCCTGGAGAGCCTTGCGCTCCCCGCCATGCTGCACCGCGCCGGGTGATCACCCCCGATCAGACGAGGCGCCAGGGTCCTGGAGCCTTGCGCCCCCGCCATGCTGCACCGCGCCCGGGTGAGTCAGCGCCTCGCCATGCTGCACTGCGCACAAAAGTGGGAGGAACTTCGCGATCACAGTGACATATGTGTATATATATATATATATATATACAACACGACATATATATATATATACAACGGTACATATATATATATATAATGCCGAGTGCTTCTGAGCAATATTGACCAATGTAAGCATGCCAGCCAGGCTTCTTCCCATCTTGCAAATAAACAATTGGACTCAATGGAAACATGCCAGCCAAACTCCTCTCCTCTACCCAAAAGTAAAATGCCGATTGGTGCGCGCGATGGGGCGGATGCCACAAATCTTCAGCAAATGCGGCAGGCCAAAGCCCGAAATGGCACGCGTAGATGAGTGAAAGTGTGTCGCTGGTGTTGCGCTTCCGGCCTCCGGGCCTCCCGGCTGCAGCAAGCGGGATGTCGGTAGACGGAGCGACTCCCCCTTGAGAACCTCGTGTCAGGGTCGTAGAATCGTTTTGGACTTTGCCACGTAGGTCCTGATGGAGGGGGCTCTCGGAGGCGCTGCCGATGGGTCTCACTCTCCTCAGTTGCAGCTGATGAATCGACTCCTCGGAAGTTCTCTTCAGATTGCCGGCTGATCCGTCTCCGCCCGGACTCTCCTCCGCTGCACTGCTTTTGTGTGGCCTCCACTCCACTGCAGGCTTTCAGACCCGCGCGGACTCGCCATTGATGCGTTATCTGCCAATCCATGATCCACCGTCGAAATACTCGCGATGCTTGAATGCTTTCATGTGCGGGCAAGACGTTCGTGTGGAGAGTGGGATGCACGCCCGCGGCTGCGGCTGAGGGAGAAGAGCGGAGGCTTTGGGTGCGATGGAGGATTGTGGCAGGTGGGCGCTGCGCCGCCTGCTGGTGGCGGTGGACCCGGTGCAGGCGGATGCAGCAGTGCGTGACCTGCCCGCGCTAGGCTGCGCCGGGTGGGCGCGAGAGGTGTGGGCAGCGGAGGGCGCAGCGGCGGGGAGTGCGACGGTGGCGCTGCTCGCGCAGCTGGCCTGTACATTTGATGGTCTGGTGGTGTGTAATGCCGGCAAGGAAGAAGTAGATGCGGATTCCTCCGTATCCCGCCGGTTGCCGCCTGCCGCCACGCTCGCTCTGGGACAGACGGCCAAGGCGTGCCTGCTGACGCTCCAGCAGGAGTCCGCCTGGGAGCCCGCCCTGAGAGGGCTGCTGGACCACGCGCTGCAGCGCCGCTGGGATGCCGAGGCGGCCTACGCCGGCGCAGAAGCGGAGCGGCACGCCACGCTCAGCCTGTTTGCGTGCCTGACCCTCCTCGGCGGGTTTGTGGACGGGATGCACCCGGGGTCCCACGTGCGCCACCTCGAGGGGGGCGGTCCGTTCACGCTGGCAAGGCCGGCAGGGGTGCTCGCACGCGCCGCCGCCGAGGGGGAGGGAGAGGCAGAGCTGTACTTTCTTGGTGGTGGGCGGCGTGTAGCGCGCGCGGCGGAGGTGCAGCTGGACACCACCCTGCATCTCCCGCTGGAGGGGGTGTGCGATGCGTCGCACGTGGGCGTCCTGATGCCCACGGTGGCGGCCAGTCTGCGCACGCTGGAGGCAGCAGGAGGGGCTGACAGAGGCTGGCCCGAGCTTTATCGGGCGGTGCGGGTGCTGCAGATGGTGAAGGCCCAGGCCCGCGCCTCGACGGAGAGGGGGGAAGATGCGGGCGTGGGGCTGGCGCTCGCCGAGGCTGGCGCACTGGAGCGCATGGTCGCCCTTGCGGGGGCGCTCTGGGCTGAGCCTCGGGACACGCTGGCGGGGCGGCTCACTCAGGTATGCGGCGGTGTAGCGGTCGGGGCAGTAGGGCGCCGTGGGGTGGTTGACCTGTTGGAGCAGCAGGGGGGCGCGGGGTACTACGGTGCCTCTGGGCGTGTCGAAGGGGGCGCCGACAGTGCCCTGGAAACAGTCCTCGGTGCGCTGCAGACCACCGCTAGCTCACTGCTGCCGCCAGCTATCAGGAAGCCACAGCAGGTTGTGGCCCTCACTGGCACAGCCCCCTCTCCCGAGGCAGCAGCGGGGCCCCTGGACCTCCTCTTGCCTCCTCTGCCCGAAGGCACTGGGGGGAAGAGGCCGGTTGGCGCGGTGAACGGGGCGGCGCCACTCACCTGGGCGCAGCTGTGGAACGATGCTTCTACCCACACGTCCTACCAAACACGCGCAGCGGCGGCGGCGGCGGGCAACAAGGCGGTCCCTGAGGATGAGGCGGCGGCGGAGCTGGAGGCGTGCTACGTGCTGTGGAGCCGGGTGTGCAGCCTCGCAGTGGCGCTCGAG
>LGRX02013707.1:0-17827 GCA_001247695.2 Cymbomonas tetramitiformis
CGCCCCACACGCAGGCCACCGAAGCGCCACACCCAAGCCGTGCCTCGCACCCACGCCATGCGCCACACCCTGCCGCTCCCCAAACTCAGGCCATGCACCGCACCCTTGCCGAGTCCCACCCAAGCCATGCGCCACCCCAAGCCACCCCACACTCAAGCTGCACACACCTCCGCCGGGCCCACAGTCAGGCCGGGTCCCACACTCAGGCCACGCATCGCAACACTGCCGCGCCCCACACTCCAGCCAAGCAATGCACCACACCCCTTCCGAGCCCCACCCGCCGGCCGCACCACCCCCCTTCTGAGCCCCACACTCAGCCAAGCATCACTCATCAGCAAGTCACAGCACCCGGGAAAGAATTTCCCACATGGCGAGGCAGGCAAGCGAGAGGCGACGAGGGACAGACGGCACTCCAGGGAAGCAGGGGAGCGCGGGAGGGAGGAAGGAAGAGGCAGACGCAGGGGACGGAGGCATCATCGGAGTCGTTCCCAAGCGTGGCGGGGTGCTGGAACGTCCAGCCGCCGGGGGGGACAGGGGACAGGGAGACAGGGCAAACGCAGGGGGGAGAGAGGCGAGACGAGAGGCAGGCCGACGCACATGAGGCGGCCAGGCCGAGGAACAGAAGGGGAGTAACCAGCAGAGGCCAGCAGAAGCAAGCAGAGCAGGGCGGCGAAGCACAAAGAGCAACATAGAACACAGCAGGACCGGGGCCAGGCCGAGGAACAGAAGGGGGCAACAAGCAGAAGCGAGCAGGAGGCAGCCATGGCACAAGGGAAGAAGTTGGGCGGGGGGAGGAGAGCCGGCAAGCAGGAGGCTGCCATGGCTCGAGCAAAGGCGAGCGGGAAGGAGGAGGAGGCAAGCAGGGGGCTGCCGAGGCAAAGGCAAGGGGGAGCAGAGAGCAACATGCCACAGACCAGGAGAGGGGGCAGACAGACAGCAACCAAGAGGGAAAGAGGGGGAGAGAGCTGGCAGGCAGGAGGCTGCAAAAGGTTGGCGCAACACTGAACGGAGGGCCTAGCTGCCAAAACAAATGCACGAGTGCACAAATTCAAGACAAAAGAGGGAAGAGAAACGGACACAGGGCGACGAAGCACAAAAAGCAAACAAGTACAGAGCACGGCGACGGAGCACAAAAAAACAAACAAGCACAGAACAGGCACAAGGACAACCCGGCCGCCCAAGGGACGGGACGAGGGTGGCGCTCCATTTAGCCGTGCAGCAGCCTTCAGTCCGGCTGCGCACGCGTACCAGGAGGGACCGCGCCGGAGGCGGAGTGCCCTTCCCGACGCAGAGTCCGATGACGGACTCCGCACCCTCTCCTACCCTGCTGACACCAACCTGGAGGTCAAATACCAGAGGCAGGAAATGCCCACCCGGAAGTACCGCGAGCCTCGAGTGCACTGCGGAGGTGCTCGCACAATGCCTTCCTTGTCGACAAAGTTAGTGGTCCACTTGGTCTCCCGCTCCTCAAGCTCCCCATACTCAGGCCGCCGATGCGCCATACCCAAGTCGTGCCCCGCACTCAGCCATGCATCACTCATCAGCAAGTCGCAGCACCCGGGAATGAATTTCGCACAAGGCGAGGCAGGCACGCGAGGGCGCTCCAGGGATGCGAAGGGGAAGGTTGATCGTTTTCTTCACAACATCAAAGCTTGGGACCGTTGCTGTGTTTGCTGCTCAAACGAGCCTGTGATCACCGGTGTGGGAACAAGTCTCGGATGTTTTAAAAACCAGAGAGTGAATGAAAACAACAGCAGAGCACCACAGAGGGGAATCAAATCTCACAAATCCATTATTCAATGAACATAACTGCAAGAATATCTGATTATAAAAGATAGTTACCTTCCAGCTAAGGAGGGGGCGGTCCTGGCACGCCCCCACTAGCTAGAAGCAACTCACTAAAACAAGGCAACAACCGCTCATCACAAACGCTGTCTGCAAAGCCAGCATCCTGCTCGGCCCTGCCCTCCTCGTTGCGCACCAGCACATTCTGCACCTCACTCCTGCACAAGCAGCAATATTTCGGCTGAGAAGCAATGACCGCCCGCCTCCGCCCATTGCACAGCGCCGCCAAAGTCCGCCCCCGCCTCCTTCATCAACCGCACCGTCTCCACGCTGCCTCCACTGCATGCCAGCCACGCAGGCAGTGCACCATCGTCGTCGGCACGCCCAAGCTCCGCGCCCGCCTCCAGCAGCTGCCGCACCGCCTCGTGCAGGCCATTCTTCGCAGCCAGGTGGAGCGCCCTTTGCCCTTTGCCCGCATTCACATCCGCCCCCATCTCGATCAGCGTCGGAAGCTCTCGTTCGTGCAAAGTCATCGCCCGCGCACTGCCCACCAGCTCCACCTTCTGCGCGCTATCGCTAAGCTGCACAAGCGGCACCACACCAGCAGGCAACACCGAGAAGGCCACCTCGAAGGGGCTGTCGTTCAGGGCCACCTCGAGCACCGCGCCCCGCAGCACGAAGCGCAACACGTCGCCAGCCTTCAGCTCGCCCCGCTCGAAAAGCGCAAGCTTCCTGTCCACCACTGTGCCTCCCGCAAACATCTTGAAATCGTTGTCGAACCCACCACGGAAGTAGAACAGTCCAGGGTTCTGCTCCCTGTTCACCTCGAGGTCAGCGCCTTGGATAGCCACACCAAAGCCCACATCTCCGTCCGTCTCCACAATCTTCAGCGCCCAGCGGCTCACGGCATGCCTCATGGTGGCCATCTTCGTAGCTCCACCATCAATGGTGAGGCCATCCACTGCGGAGCCCTTCGACTCCCCGCCCACGAATGTGTAAGCAGGGGAGAGCTCCGGAGCAGACAGCAAGCACTGAATCGCAGTGCATCCATCCCCGTCCTCCGCGTCCACCTCCGCACCCTTGCCCACAAGCTCCCTCACCATCTCCTCCATGCCCTTCCTCGCTGCCGCGTGGAGCGGCCGCTGCCCAGTGCCCGCGTTCACTCCAGCCCCCGCCTCCAGCAGCGCCCGAGCCGCACCCTCCTGCCCGAAAGCCAGCGCCACCGTCAGCGCCGTGCGGCCCTCCCCGTCCTCCGCGTCCACCTCCGTGCTCTTCTCCACAAGCTCCCTCACCATCTCCTCCATGCCCTTCTTCGCCGCCGCATGGAGCGGCCGCTGTCCTGTGCCCGCGTTCACTCCAGCCCTCGCCTCCAGCAGCGCCCGAGCCGCAGCCTCCTGTCCGAATACCAGCGCCACCGTCAGCGCCGTGCGGCCCTCCCCGTCCTCTGCGTCCACCTCCGCACCCTTGCCCACAAGCTCCCTGACCATCTCCTCCATGCCCTTCCTCGCTGCCGCGTGGAGCGGCCGCTGCCCAGTGCCCGCGTTCACTCCAGCCCCCGCCTCCAGCAGCGCCCGAGCCGCACCCTCCTGCCCGAAAGCCAGCGCCACCGTCAGCGCCGTGCAGGCCTCCACAATATCACGGTCACCTCCGTGCTCTTCTCCACAAGCTCCCTCACTGCATCTCCTCCATGCCCTTCTTCGCCGCCATGGAGCGGCCGACGTCTGTGCCCGCACGTTCCTCCGACCCTCGCCTCGGCGCCCGGCCGCAGCCTCTGTCCGAATACCAGCGCGCCGTGCGGCCCTCCGCGTCCTCCGCGTCCACCTCCGCACCCTTGCCCGCAAGCTCCCTCACCATCTCCACCATGCCCTTCTCCGCCGCCACGTGGAGCGGCCGCCGCCCCGTGTTCACACCAGCCCCCGCCTCCAGCAGCGCCCGAGCCGCAGCCTCCTGCCCGAATGCCAGCGCCACCGTCAGCGCCGTGCGGCCCTCCCCGTCCTCCGCGTCCACCTCCGTGCTCTTCTCCACAAGCTCCCTCACCATCTCCTCCATGCCCTTCTTCGCCGCCGCATGGAGCGGCCGCTGCCCTGTGCCCGCATTCACTCCAGCCCCCGCCTCCAGCAGCGCCCGAGCCGCAGCCTCCTGCCCGAATGCCAGCGCCACCGTCAGCGCTGTGCGGCCCTCTCTGTCCTCCGCGTCCACCTCCGCACCCTTCTCCACAAGCTCCCTCACCATCTCCACCGTGCCCATCATCGCCGCCGCGTGGACCGGCCGCCGCCCCGTGCCCGCATTCACTCCAGCCCCCGCCTCCAGCAGCGCCCGAGCCGTACCCGCCTGCCCGCAATACAGCGCCACCGTCAGCGCAGTGCAGCCCTTCCCGTCCTCCGCGTCCACCTCAGCTCCCTTCTCAAGCAGCTCCCTCACCACCTCAACCAATCCAAAATCCGCCGCCGCAAAGCATGCCCCCGGAAGCATCCTCAGCGCCTCCACGTGTCCCCCATTGGCAGCCCTGTGCGCAGGCGTGCGGCCGTCATTGTCGGCATGGCTGAGGTCCGCGCCGGCACCCTGCACATCCTCAGCGCCTCGACGTGTCCCTCATCGCAGCCTCCTGCGCAGGCGTGCGGCCGTTATTATCAGCATGGCTGAGGTCCGCGCCGGCATCCTGCAGCATCCTCAGCGCCCCCACGTCTTCAATTATCGCAGCATCGAGCGCAGGCGTGCGGCCCTTATTGTCAACATGGCTGAGGTCCGCGCCGGCACCCTGCAGCATCCTCAACGCCTCCACGTGTCCCCCACGCGCAGCCAAGTGCACAGGTGTGCGGCCGTCATTGGTAGCATGGCTGAGGTCCACGCCGGCACCTGCGCATCCTCGGCCCCCCACGTGTCCCCCATACGCAGCCCTGTGCGCAGGCGTGATACCGTCATTGTCAGCATGGCTGAGGTCCGCGCCGGCACCCTGCAGCATCCTCAGCGCCTCCACGTGTCCCTCACCCGCAGCCAAGTGCACAGGCGTGCGGCCGTCATTGGCAGCATGGCTGAGGTCCGCGCCCAGTTTGTATATCACTCGCAGAGCATCCACATGACCCCCTCGGCAGCCCAGTGTGCGGGTGTCCTGCCGTCATTGGCAGCATGCCCGAGGTGTGCGCCCGCTTCCTTCAGTACTCGCAGCGCCTCCACAAACCCACCTTTGGCAGCCACGTGTGCGGGCGTTCTCCCCTCGAGAGCAAAATGGTTGAAGTCGGCGCCATAAGTCTCGGAGGACATGCTGGCAGATGAAACACCCTTCAAGCTCAGAGATGTATCCCACAGCACCCTCAGCACCTCCGCGTGACCCCGGTCAGCCGCGTGCCAAACCGCATTGAGACCGTCCCCATCTATGGCGCGAATGCAGGCATCACGGTCGCCACTCACCTGGAGCACCCGGCGTGCCAGCTTCGCATCCCCCCACCAAGCTGCCCAGTGCAGCAGCGTGCGCTGATGTCGGTGGCCCACGTCCTCCACAGCCACACTGTCCAGCAACAGCGAGCACACCTCCAAATGCCCTTCGCTTGCGGCCTCCATCACGGGGGTGTTCCCAGAGCCTGCCTCAGAAATCGGCCAGAAACAATCTCCTCCCGGGGTAGGGACCTCGCATCGCCACGGGCGCTGTCCAAAGTTGAAGGACACCTCGCCGTGGCAACCCATCCAGCTGACCGCCGGGAACATGCACCCGCCCACATCGCCCACATCGTGCTCCACCCACTTGGCGCCCGTTGACACGTACACCTTTCGTGCATGGCAGTCAAGCAGCATTGCAACCGTACACTTCATATCGATGGGAGCACGGGCTGCCGCACTGGGTATGGAACTGTTGCACTCCGCGTGCGACACTGCACCCGAAGGACTGTTCCATTCGCCGGAATCGCGCAGCCCACACGACCAATGGTTCGTCCCAAGCTGAAATCCAAGTCCTTGATACCGGGATTGGATGACGATTAGGTTCCTTTCTCCTTCATGGTCTTCATGGTTGGTCACGTGGTTCCAGCTAATGTGTCTAGCATCTTGCGAGCTCCAGCCCACGCAGAAACCAAGGCAGAACAAGTCTCTCAACTCCTGGTTGGCAGCAGTTCCAAAAATTAAATTCCATTTGAGATCCACGTCCACCTCATACCGCCAGGACCCTTCAAAAGGTGCGGCTGCAGGGGCGCCGACAATGCCATGCTCGAGAATGAACTCCTTGCCGCCAATTGAGACCAGGCCTCTCTCGAGGCGGACTGCAGGTTGAGTCGCCCTGAGGGCCAGGTCAGGCACTGTCTCAGGTATCTTAGTGAAAGGCAAAGTAGCAATGAGGCGGACGCTGGGCTGCAGCTTGGAGCGCACGTCATGCTTTGCGCCCGCCGCACGCAGCGCTGCCACCACCTGCGCGTGCCCCCGCTGCGCCGCGCAGAACAGCGGCGTGCGGCCCTGCTCGTCTCGCCCTTCAAGCAGCTCGCTATCTATGATCCCTCTCCTCCGCATCCCTAGAAGCTTGGACACCGCGAAGTGCGACCCGTCCACCGCCGCCGCGTGCAGCAGCGTTCCCTCGCTGCGCTTGGGCAGCGCGCCCCCAAGCAACGCGCGCACGTTACCCAGCAGCAGGTCACAGGCCAGGCCGCCGCCACCAGCCTTACAGCCCCCAGCGCAGCGCCGCTCCGCCCACGCCACCACAAAGCAAACCTCTGCAACGAACTCCTTGTCATCGAGAAAAAAGTCCACCAGGAAGTCCCGCACCACGTCCTCGTCCCGCAATTCCACCTGCGCCCACTCCGACTGCAGCAGCCGCTCCTCGGCTCTCCCGAGCGCCCTCGCCGCCCTTGCGTGGCGCCTCTGGACCTGCTCAGTCTGCTCGCCCGCCGCCTGAGGAGATCCTTCGCCATGCAGCTCGGGCGCGCCTCCATCTTTTGACCTATCCGTCCCTGTTACAGCGCCCGCTTGCCGCCGCGCACTCTCGTTGCCGTCGTTCAGTTCCACCTCCGGCTGCAGCTCCCCCTCGAGGTCCTCAAGAGTAGCCGCCAAATTCCGGAGGATCAGGTGCAGGTTCGCGCGCAGGCTCGCGGCGCAGAGGTACTCCTGCACCGTCTTGTGGATGAACGTCAGCACGCCACCCTCACACCGCACCGGCGCCGCCTTCTGCGCCGCGGCCCGCAGCTCCCCGCCATCGCGCAGGAAGGGGTCCCACACGCTCTTCTCGTGGAACAGCTCGCTGCTGCTCCCGAGGGGCACCTTGGTCATGTTCTCGGTCACCATCGTCAGCGCCAGACGCTGGGCGTACTGCGCCCCCTCCCGCTCCACCGTACCGGCCTCATAGGTTCCCCGCGTGAGGGACTTGCTTGCCTCCCGCCGCATGTACATCGCCACGAACATGGAGTAGATGTGGCTGCGGCGCACCCTCGGCCTCCGCAGAGCGCTCTTCAGCAGGTACAGGATACCCGTCTGAGAGATGGCTTCCTCCAGCAGTTTATCCTCCTCCTCCGACACCACTTCTTGCACCATCTCATGCAACAACCGGTCCAATTCTGCATCATCTCCTCCAAGAAGTATCAATGAATCCGTCGACACACCATCAGCCATGCGCGTGTGTGCACCACCGGCCTGCCCCTTCGTCGTCCCTCGAGCAGACACTCGTCCCATCGCCTGCAGCTGCTCCCAGCCAATGCCCGCCAACTTGTCCTGCTTCAGAAGAAGGCCTTGCCCCTTCAGCACTGTAACCACCTCCTTCGCGAGCTCCGTGACACTAACGGCCCCCGGGGCTGGCGCCTGACTGGACTCGTCCTCCAACCCCGCCTGTGCCTGCTTCAGGATGGAGTCATCAGCCCCGCGCCACCGGCCGATGCACCCCCACACCATCTGCGCCGCGTCCTCGTTCAGCAGCAGCAGCAGCTTCTCCTTCATGGACGCGTCCGTGCTCTGCAGCTCCTGCAGCTTGGGCAGGATCTCCGTCACGATCTCCACCATGAAGGGCGTCGTCGTCAGCTCCTGCAGCTCGGGGATGGCGTCAAACGCTTTGCGGTAGTCCCGGTGCAGCCAGATCTTGCCGGTATCCGCCCTCGCCAACCCATCGCAAAAGTCTTCCAGCGTCTGCTTCAGCCCAGAAGACGCCTCCGCCAGCGCTCCGGCCAGCACCCACACCACATGAAACAGCGGCTGCACCGGCGGCACCATGGGTACCTGAGTCATGTACCACCTCACACGCTCGAGCGGCTCTTCTTTGCCCACTCCGGGCGCCGTCACCGCCGCACAGGCCGCTTCCAGCATATCCTGTATGTCGCTCGACGCCTCGGCGCTGTCCGGACTTAGCAACACACCTGCAGCCTTTTTCATCAGTTCACTCGCTGCCTCCTTGGACAGCGCGGCGAGAGCCCCCACGTGGCGCTCCAGCTCGCCCCGCACCTCCAGCGCCACCTTGGCGTGGATGTAGCGGTCCACCTTGCTGTCGAAGGGCGCGATGCGGAGCTCCAGGAAAGCCACATCCGCACTCTTGACGGAGGAGCCGGCTGTGTGGTCCATCTCCATCGGCACGAAGGCACGCGCATACTCCGGGTCCCGCGACAGCAGCTCCGTGCGGGTGGTAATGATCACCTTCGGGTACGCGGACGGCGCGGCGCCCTTCGACTGGTCGCGGTACTGCTCCAGGTTGTTGGACATGTAGAGGTTCTTGAAGAGGCACTGGTTGGGAAGCTCATCGTACGCGTCCAGCAGGAAGATCAGCCGCACCTTGCCGGCCCGCGCCAGGTCGCGCAGGTCGTGGATCTGCGCCTCCCGGAGGCCGTACCCGCGCGCCAGCGCCTCGTGGAACAGGTCCGCCATCGGGTTCCTCAGCGCGGGCAAAGACACCTTCACCAGCACCACCTCGGCATGCTCGCCCTGGGTCTGCTTCATGTACTCCATCTCCAGGTACACCTCCAGGTGGCGCACAAAAGTGCTCTTGCCAGATCCGGCCGGCCCGGAAAGCAGCAGCAGGCTCACCTTCTCACTCTCGAGCAGCTCTGTTTTCACAGCCTCGAGGAGGTCCTTCGGCATGTTGTTGTCCGTGGCAAGGAACTTGCCGTCGTCTCCGGGGCCCACGCCGTCCGTGGCGATGTACACCTCGCGCCGCAGCTCTTGGCACTGCGCCAGCTGCTTGCTGCGCTGCTCCGCCAGCTCCTCTAGCACGGGGCGCCCCACCATCCGCTTCATGTCCGCGCCAAGTTCGCGCACGGAGCTCTGCAGCTCGTTCAGCGACTCGTTCACCACGTCTAGCTTGTCGTTCACCGTCGTCAGGAAGCCCACCACCACGCCGAGCCCCGTGCCGATGTCCTCCACGTTGCGAGAGCTCTGCGCCAGCGCGGTGTGGACGTCGCGGCACCGCACCAGCAGCAGCTGCTTCTGCAGCAGGTCCGGCTCCCGCGCCACCGCCTTCTGCGCCTCCTCCAGCTCGAGCAGCTGCGCATCGATGGTCTGCCGGACCACGTGCTGGGCCTGCGCCCACGCCTCGTGCCGCTCAATCGCCGCGAGCTTCTCCATCGCCTTGCGCAGCTCCTCCAACGTGCCCCCGACGTCCTTCAGCCCATTCGCCAGCAGTGCATCCCCGTCGCCGCCCTGAGCACCAAAATCGCACACCGCACGGAGAGGCGCGTTGAGCTCGGTGGCCAGGGCCTCTCCGTGGCGCTGCAGCGCCTGCGCGGACGGCGACCGCTCCAGCGAGAGGCGCACGAGGACCGCAGCCTGCAGCTCCTTCCGCACTGCCCGGATGGTTGCTTGCAAACGTGCTTGGGCGCTTCCCTTGGCAGTGGCGGCGCCATCCTGTAACGCGGCGGCGTCGTGTCGCAGGGCATCCAGCGCCCGCAACGCGCCGAGTATGGCCACCTCGCGCACCTGCCACGTGTGGGCCGTGAGCTTGTTCGTGCGCCCCTTCACCACCTCGCCCAGGAGCCCCAAAGCCGGGGCCAGCAGCGCGCCGCACGTGTCACCGAGAGCGCTCGTCACCGCATCGCCCAGATCGCCGGTGCTGCGGTCCGCCCAGTCCGCCAGCTGCCCCTGCGCCTTCACTGTCATCTCCCTTACGCGGTCCTTCACCGCCTCCAGCAGGGCCTTCCTCCCTGCGGCCAGGGAGTCCTTCGCCACTTCGGTCAGGGAGTCCTTCGCCACTTTGGTCAGGGAGCTCTTCGCCGCTGCGGCCTGCGCCTGGGCCAGAGCGCGCAGGTCGAGCCCCTGCGAGGCGGCCTGCAGGGACCCCGCCAGCGCCCGCGTCTGCTTGAGGTGGAGGGAGAGCTGAAGGAGTGCCGCGGTCACCTGCACCGTCCCCTTGCTTGATAGCTCCTGCGTCGCGCGCTGTGGCGGCGCCCCCTCCTCGGACGACTGGAGCGCCACGAGAGGCGCGCCCCCACATGCCGCCTGCAATACGATCGGTGCCACGCCTTCCTCCCACGCCTTCCCGCCCTCCTCAGCCCGGCTGGCTGCGAGCTCCGTCCCGGCGATCTTGCGCAGGATCCAATCCAGACCACCGAGTGCCCGTTGCAGGTCCTGCCATATCTGCTCTGGTTTCTCCGCTTGCGCGCTGCTGTCACCCGCCTGCGGCCTCTTCTTGCGGCCGGTGAGGAGTGACGGGGCCCACCCGCTGGAGCGGCCGCGCGCCTCCCCGGACAGGTACGCGTGAGCCTTGCTCAGCGGCGGGCGCACGTGCGCGCGCAGCAGGTCCTCGCACGCCGCCGCGCACTTCGACACTTGCTCGAGGGTTGCCATGCCGGCATCCACGTAGGCGATGGCATCGATCAACTCGGAAGGCAGAGAGGGTGGCTTGCTGCTCTCGCCTGCCAACGGCCCCAGTTTCTGACGTATCCTCTCCAAGGCTGGCACAAGCCATTCCTTCACTGCCCCTGCGAGGCTCTCCGGCAGTCTTCCCACCAGCGCCTCTGCCTCGCGCCGCCCACGCACCGCCACATCTTCCTCAGCACAGCGCTCCTCGTTCCCCATGCAGCGCTCCACCTCGCTCTGCGCCACACGTGCCACCTCGGCATCCAGCTCGATAGCCAGCTGCATCAGCTCTCGACGAGCACCTTCATGGGCGTCCTTGCTGGCGGGTCCCTTGATGAGCCCGAGGAAGGCCTGCAGCGCGCCCAGGAGCGGCCACAGCTCAGCCAGCACCACCTCAGATAGCAGCCGGGTGAGCGAATCCTTCACCGCGTCCCTTGGGCTCGGCTCGGCCAACTTTTCCGACGGCGCCACCGGCCGCGCAGCCTGCTGCGATTTGACCGCGCTTGCGCTGTCACAACCGCTTGTTTGGGCTGCTGTGAGCACATCACTCAGCCCGTGAACGAAACTCTCTGCTTCCAGCGCCTTAGCGAGGCGCTCCTGCAGGCGAGTCTCCACGCTGCACACCGCTTGATCAAGCTCTTGGAGCGCTCGGCCAATCACCCTCTCGACGATCGCGTCAGGGAAAGGCACCGTGAGCGCTTGCAGCAGCTTGGATGTGAGCTGCAGCAGCGGCTGACATGCCACCGCCGCAGCACCCACACCCTGCAGCGACTCCTCGACGCCACCGAGCACAGAGTTGCAGGCGGCGAGCGCGGCCACCGCCTTCGGCTTCCCGCGCACCACATCTTCACGTGCCCCGCACACCAGCACATCTCGGACTTGCTCCGACACGCCCTCGGCCACGACCGCTGTCAGCCGCTCGGCGGAACTCGCAAGCATCGCCGTGCCCTCCTGAATGGCGCGCTCCAGCTCCTCTGCCAGCACCTGCAGCCCGTGGCCGTCGCCCCATCCACCGTCGTTGGTTGGCAACTCGGTGGGTTGCGCGGTGTCCGCGGCCGGGTTGTTCTCACTCTCCAACGTCTGAAGCACCACCTCCTGCGCCCACATCGTCAGGTTCACCAGCCCGGCGTGTCTGGCGTCCACGTCAGCGGCGGAGTGTGACCCGAGCGCCATGAGGTTAGCCAGCCCGATGAAGCCCTTGCCGCCCATACAAACCATCTCGAACAGCTGAGGAGTCAGGCGCGGAGGCCGGGCAGCCACCAAATCCGCCAACACCACTGAGAACGCCGCCTTCGGCTCCCAGCGCCCTTCGCCCTTGGGCTCCCAGTGGCCCTCATCGCCACACCTAAAGTGCTCATCGTGCATCTTCTGCAGCCAGTTCTCCAGCTCATTGTCATCCACGGGTGGCTCGCTGAGCTCCTTCAGCTGCTCGAAGCAGGTTTGGCTCAGCTGCTGGCTCACAGCGTCGATACTGGCGCTCACCGCTTGACCGAGCCCCTTGACCAGTGTGCCGTAGCTGCCCAGGAGCACCGCCTTCGCCACCCCAAAGGTCACATTGGCCGCCGCCGACGCTACCTGCGAAGACACCTTGCGCGCGGGGAGGTGCACCTGAGTGAGCTGCACCTGCGACAGGTGGAGCTCCAGGAGCGCGGTGCCCCCATAGCTCTGCGCTGCGGAGTGGAACCTGCTCACACACAGCCTGCGCAGCTCGTCCGCCGCCTTCTTCCACTGTGCCTTCTCGTCACTCAGGTCCCCCGCATCGTCGAGCTGCGTTGTTAAAAGCAGCAGGCGATGGATGCAGCATAACAGGCACGCCAGGCGCCCCAGCAGGGCCGCGTCCCCGGTGCAGTGCCTCGCTGCCGTGAGGAGCTCATTCAGCAGTAGCGACACGTTGTCCTTCATCTGCGGATGGTCCACCGCTGCGTGCAGCCTCGCCAGTCTCTGCGCCGCCTCCTCAGGCTGCCCGAGGCTCAGTGTGTGTGGTAGAGTGCCTGCCCGGACGTCATCCATCAGGGCAGCCAGTGCCCGATGCTGCACTTTCACGGAGTCCGCCTTTCCCGCAGCTTCCTCCTCTGCACAACGCTGCTCGTCCACGCCGTCCCTCGTGTTTACAGGTTGAGTTTGCTTGGTGGGGGCGCTGCCCTCGGCTGCTGCCGCATCGTCGGCGGCCTCCTCCTCCGCACAACGCTGCCCCTTTACACTGTTCCTCGTGTTCCCAGCGTGTGTTTCCTTGGGGAGCGGGGTGCTGCCCTTTTGGAGGCGGAATTGCTGCTTGCTCTTGGAGTTGGAAGTACCGCAGCCCATACGTGTGTGTGTCGCCTCTTGGTGCCACAAGGGCTGCAAATGTTGGTGTTAGCGGTGGTGGTGGCGAAGTATCACAAAGAAGGGGCGATAGGTGAGGTAGAGAGGAATGTCAATGGGCAAAACGGTCCAGCTTCGTCGTCGTGGGCAATCGGCGCTGTCAACCTTCTGATACAAATCTTCGCATGGAGTTGCAGCGGCAGCTCCGCGGTATCTATGTGGCCGTTTTGTGCCGCAACATCCAGCGGCGTGCGCCAATTCTGCACACCCCCCGTGTCCCCCCTCACACTTCCTGTGCTGGCGTCGTGTAGTATCCTGTTTCGGTGGATGAGACCATCTCCTGTAGCAGGGCGCAAATTGTGCGGGAGCGCCCCGGACGATCCAGGCTCCGTCCCGAAGGCCCGCGAAAAGGTACAAGGGGGGGCGTGAAGAGAGAGGGAGGATGGGGGAGAGGCAATGGAGGGCGGGGAATTGTGCGAGGGAGTTTTTGGAAAATGGGGAGCGAGGGGCACAGGGCTCCAAAAAAGAAAAGGGAGGGTGGTGGGAGGCAGATGGGGACGGAGAAGCGGCAGATGAGGTGGTAGGGCTGCAGGAGGAGGAGTGAGGAAGGAGGGATATGCAGAGGAAGCGGAGTGGCAGGGTTGCGGAAGGAAGGAGAGGGTGAAGATTGGTGAAGGGGGGTGCGGGAGGACAGAGGGGTGAGGGGGCGTGGAGAGGGAGAGAGATGGTATGAGGGGTGGGGGGGGAAGACGAAGGAGAGGGATGGGCAAGAGGGAAGAACACGGCGTCGATGTTGCTGCCAGAGGTTCCAGAGTCCAAGCGCCAAGGGACTGGTCCAAGAGCCAGGGCCAGGGTCTCGCTCGTTGAGGTCAAACACGCAAGATCCGTATCAGGGTCCAGAAGCCTTGAGACTTTGCGCGCTGTGGTTGGGAAGCGGAGCGGGGGAGGGTGAAGGTTGGAAGCGAGGAGGAGTGGGGGCGGAGCGAGGCATTCTCGCGGGAAGAGGGTGGGAAGAGGGTGGGGCGTGCGAAGGCGGACGGGAAGGATCAACAAAGGAGGAGGGATGGGGGTGGTGGAAGAACGGATGTGGTGGAGAGAAGGGGAAAGGCGGATGGTGAAGGACGTGGCGGAATCGAGGACGGCGTTGAAGAAGAAATCCAGGCGTGGGGGGGTGCTGGAATATCCAGCCGCCTCGAGTGAACAAAACAACACAACACAAACGGCGCAGGGAAAAGAGGGCGGGGGGAGAGAGGAGAGCCGGCGAGCAAGAGGCTGCCATGGCTCAGGGGGAAGGGGAAGAGAGCCGGCGAACAAGAGGCCGCCACGGCTCAAGGGAGAGGGATGGGGGAGAGGAGCGCCGGCGAGCAAGAGGCTGCCATGGCAATCAAGGGAAGTGTGTCAGCCGTGTCAAGATGGTCATCACCATATTGGGCACTACGCATAGGCGTTGGCGTCACTGAGCTTGGGCTAACAACCCCCAGGTCCATTAACGGAGTCCCATCTTCGTGAATGACTTAGTTGGGATCCGTAGCCGGCTGGCTCGACAGCCAAGTGCAGCCAGGTGCGGTGCTTTATGTGGATGGTGATCCGGAGTGGCAGGCACTGACTGAGTCATCATTTGGCGCAAGGGCATGGAACTGAAAAGTGTCTGGCATTGTGGAAGCACATGTGTCAGCCGTGTCAAGATGGTCATCACCATATTGGGCACTACGCATAGGCGTTGACGTCACTGAGCTTGGGCTAGCAACCCCCAGGTCCATTAACGGAGTCCCATCTTCGTGAATGACTTAGTTGGGATCCGTAGCCGGCTGGCTCGACAGCCAAGTGCAGCCAGGTGCGGTGCTTTATGTGGATGGTGATCCGGAGTGGCAGGCACTGACTGAGTCATCATATGGCGCATGGCAAATTTGGCTCCAATTTGTCAGCATGGCGGCGAAGCACAAAGAGCAACATAGAACACAGCAGGACCGGGGCTAGGCCGAGGAACAGAAGGGGGCAACAAGCAGAAGCGAGCAGGAGGCAGCCATGGCACAGGGGAAGAAGTTGGGCGGGGGGAGGGAAACAAGTACAGAACAGGCACAAGGACATCCCGGCCGCCCAAAGGGGCGGGACGGGGGTGGCACTCCATTTAGCCGTGACACAGCCTACAGTCCGGCTGAGCACGTGTACCAGGAGGAACCGCGTGGAGGCGGAGTGCCCTTTCCAACACAGAGTCCAATGAACTCTGCACCGCTTTCCTGCCCTGCTGATACCGACCCGGAGGTCAAATACCAGAGGCAGGAAACGCCCCCAATGCCCCCAAGTGCGGCCGTCATTAGCATTAGCATTAGAGTAGCTTTGACCGTCGCTCCGGCGAGACACTTATATGGACTTGCTCCCAAGGCCGCTCCTCAGCGGAGTTCCTCGTTCAGGAGTGCGGATGGCTGCCACGCCACCCCGTCCACGTGCGCTCGTAGCCAAGTACGGCCTACCACGATATACTCAAGGTACGTGTGGCACCATTGCTGGCGGCGACCGGCATTAGGCATGGAGCTTTCAGGGAGGGTGGCTTGTTCGGACGCCCCGGCCTTCCCTCCCCGGATCCGTCCGCCCTCCCCCACCATAAATCGGTTCACGCCTCCTAGAGAACGCACCGGGCGACCGGGGATCCCTTGAGGGGCGAAGGATTGCGGGGCCGAGGCCAAAGCGCCACGGCCGCGTGGCACCGCGCCGTCCGGGTCACACCCCTGTACGCCCGCGGGCCTCATCGGGGCTCAGTCCAGACCCGGCCCTCGCGCAGAGCCACGCGGCCGTCTCGCCAATCAGCCTCAACCCCGGAATACTTCGCCCCCACCGGGCCCGGGGGGGACGCCAGTCAAAAGGCACCAGGGGGGCGAGTCTCGCCATGGCGTTTCACGGCCATTATCCCCAAAAAAGAAAGTGGAGGCGTCCTGGCCGCCCGAGAGAGTCCTAGCTACCCAAGTGCAACGTCAATGAAGGCTGAGCGCGAGTGCTGTGCCGCGCGGGCCCAAGAAAAACCATCCCGTTCCCGGTGCGCTGAGACCCACTGCGTGGCGCGCTACCCCAATCCCACGTCCAGGAGTTCCCAGCGCTGCCCCCCCTCCCCCACACCCACGCACCGCAACCAGGTTGGCGTTCGAGGATCACGGCAAAGACCGGACCGGCATGCAATGCACTGGACCTTGGCAATGTACGGGAAGACTCAACGCGGCCGGCGAGAGCACAGACCCCACCCCTGTGTGTCCGCCGCAGCAGCCACGTCGGGGATCAAGACCAGGCCCAGAGTCTCGCGGCGCGGAATGCAAGATACGGTGCCATGCCAAACTGAGGGCTGAGGTTGGCGAGGACCGAGGTAGGAATCGAGCGTTGTGGTAGGGTGTGGTAGACCCGCCGAGGCGAAGTGCAATGCGCTCGGGGCTAGCGACGCGACAGCAACCCCCCCCGGGGTGACGGGCACACAAGAGCTATTAGTAGCAGCGTTCACCCCCTTGCGGTAGATGCTGAAAGGTAGTAGAGCCCACCCATCCCCCCCACACCCACCTCCCGAGACGGCGCACCCCGTACCCACCTCATACCCTAGGATGGCGTGCACGGCCCGAGCCGGGATGAAAACAACCCACAGGCCGGCTCAGGGGGGCGGGGCGCCTTGGAGCCCCACCCCACAGGGCATACACGAGCAAGGCATTCAAGACATGGAACGCAGGGAATCCACAGCAATCGGAATTTCGGAATGGGATAGGCTTCTGATTATAAGTAGATGTTACGACCCGGATGCCTGAATGAAGAGTGAGGATGCGCCGCCCGGGGTCAGGCGCTAGCCGTTCAGGGCAGAGGTCTCGAGAGGGATCTACTGCGTGCAGACCACTGCCTGAGGTGCCTCGGCACGACTCCTACCGCGGTCAAGCAGAGAATAGCCTCTCAACCCGAAGGGGTAGACACATCTCCTCCCGGGGGGACACTTGCCGACACATGAGGACCACGGGCGGAGGCGGGGGCGGAGGTGGGGGCGGAGGCGGAAGCGGAGGCGGAGGCGGAGGAGGACCCATCTCCTCCCGGGGGGACACTAGCCGGCACGTGAGGACCAAGAGGTCACCCGCCGCAGCTGTAAGCAAGGTCGCTTTGTCCGCCTCCTCCCGCTTCATATGCTCCGCCTGCAAGCCCCGCAGGGGGGGGGGGAAGCAGGGGAGCCACAGGCCATGCCGGGGACAAGGAGGGCGGGGAGGGGCAGGACACGACAAGGCAAGGGCAAAGACGGTTTCCACAGGCAGATGCAGACGAGGAGGATCAAAAGGGGGGGGCAAGGGGGGAAGGTGAAACCCAGTTGAGGCGACCAAGCCCGCAGCCTGCTGCCAGAGAAGGGGACAAGAGGCAGAGGGGGGGGCTCCAAAGCAAGCCTAGCGGTCACCCAGAAGCCAAAACGACGCCACACCGCGCATCACGCAAGGGGCCAGTCAGCGCAACCCAGCCGTGCCTCGTGATCAAGCCATGCAAGCCACCACGCCACGCACCACGCAAAGGCCAATCAGAGCACCACAGCCGTGTCGCAAGCTCAGACCAAGCACACCGCCAGCCAAGCCGCATGTTCAAGTCCCGCAACCCACCCCAGCCACGGCCCAAGCTCGCCCCATGCCCCACTCCCCAGGCGTGCCACACGCCCAAGTCCTGCGCCACACCCGAGCCATGCCGCAAGCTCAGGCCATGACCCGCACCCCCAGTCGCGCCGCATGCTCAAGCCCCGCCCACCCCCCCCAGCCGTGGCGTGATCAAGCCCTGACCCAGACCCCGGTCGCGCCGCAAGCTCAAGCCACGCCCCACTCCACCAGCCGCGGCGTGCTCCCACAACCCAGCCGCGCCGCATGCTCAAGCCCGGCCCCACCCCCCCAGCCGTGCCAAATGCTCAAGCCATGCCCCTCGGCCCCAGCCGTGGCGTGGTCAGACCATGCACCACACCCAGACACTCCGCAAACTCGGGCCACGCTCCACACCCCCAGCC
>LGRX02013708.1:0-14505 GCA_001247695.2 Cymbomonas tetramitiformis
CAACCCATCTGTGCATCCCCCAGTGCCCCCCCTGCATGCACCCACCTCCACATAGGGTAGGGGCATATCGTACCTCAAGCCATGACCATTTCACTCCCACTTGCTCCCACCAGGCCACCCCGCAAGGCCCTGCTGCCCCCTCGGTAGACCGGCCCCGTGTACCCCGCCATGTATGTACCCTATTAACCTCCACGATTTGTGATGATTCTTCTTGTCATTCCTCCAAGCCACCAGCCATCGTTGCCGTGTAAAATCCCTTCATCCATGTCCAGTCGACGTGTGGGATGCACACCACCGCATCCCACCATTCACTACGCCGCCCACTGCACGCAACTCGGGGGAGGACTGGGTCACCCCCCCCAGCTGGGGGGTTGCACGTCATAGAGTTAAGAAATCCGGTTGCGCCCCCTGCTAATGCTACGCTAGTACTATAGTTACACCCCTTGCTCACACTACTGTATAAAGCATTATCATGACAATGAGTATCATAGGAATAAGGAAAGAGAAAAATCATCTCGTCACGCAGATTTCTGCTGCCACTTCATTCGATTGAAAGGCTCGTTGTCTGTGGTAAACAGATACAGCTGGTGTGCAGAACCGCAGATTTTCATTCACTACATGACTATAGTAGTCGTAGTGCCACACGCTGCAGTTCGTGTGCTAAACGCGTTGCATTCTTGACGCATGTGAAAGGGATACTCACTACTTCAATGGGTCCAAAGTATATATCACATGCGCGTATCTTTAAGCGTGCTGTAGAGGAATAATCTGAGTGGTTCTCTGGCGTTAGATCATGATCAGCGGACCGACCGGGAATTTGGAAGCTGATGTGGTACCCCTTTTACTACTCACCCGCGCAAATGCATTTTGCTGAACCTAACTTTTTGTCACTAGCTAGTTGGATTACATCACCGCACACTCGAAATTAAAGCCGCGCTTTCACGAGCAATGCGAAAAATGATATCTCCGTTGGCTTCCATTTGCTAAAGCTATGTGTTTCCATGTGCTGCCGGCGCCGGCGCCGACACCATCTTTTGAAATATCACGGCTTCCCGAATATCGTGACTAACCGTGCTCATGGAGTTTCGTCATAGCAACATTGTTCTGTGATGGGCCGCAGACATGTACAGGCCGAACGACAGAAAACCTCCTGACCGGAGTGATACTCTTGCACCCGCATCCGCACATGGGTAGGGTTCCTATTTTCCGGCCCAACGTTTGTTCTCCCACGGCGCCCTACCTCCCAGGCTACCTGCTATTGGCGAACGAGAAAACTGTTGGTTTTATACTAGCTTGGTGCTGCTATCAGACGCATCAGCGTGGTGGTTGGTCCCGCTGCGTATCGCAGGAGGATCCAAGAACGACGCTCTCATCACCGGGCTGATGCAAAAACTTGGTCTTATGAAAGGATACGTTGTTTGCAGGTACCGACTTTGCTGGTTTACCTGGATGCATGCCATTTAAGAATAGCTTCCGCTTTGAATTTCCTTCGGCATGAGATATCCACTTTTCAGATATCAAGTATGACATGTATGACATTTTCCTTCAGTCGGTCCTTTCAGTGCTCAAACAGTCAAGCAGAGCCTGGGCATCGGCACAGTAAAACCGTCTATCATTGAGACTCGAGTGCATTGTGCTTTGCTGTAGATTCCTGTGATAGTGCAAACCCCAGAAAACAAATGCGCGCGGAGTGGTGATTGAAACACCTTCCTTCAGCAAGACTGGAATTTACCAAAGCCGATAGTGTAAGAAGGCTCAACAGGATATAGATGGCGTGAGATTGGCAGGTTCAACTACCGTGGTGTTGGGCAAAGCGAGGGTGTGAGCCATGCGAACATCGATGAGGAATGTGAGGACTTACAGGCTGTATGCAAGTGCGTTTCTACTTTCTTCGTGTTCTTACTGTTCTGCTTCAAATCTGTTCGGTCTACCAAGCAGCAGAACTCCCTTGAGTGTTTTCCAGTAAAGCCCCCCCTAGCTAGGCACTTAATGAATAAGGGGCAAGTGGGCGCTCATCCTCATCAGGTACTTATTTGATAAGGAGGGAGTGCGGCGAATCGTGCTCGTCGGGTATAGCTTCGGAGCAATGGTTCGTGCACGTAATGTGTTACCATGAAATCAGAACTCACATGTCCACATGGAGTTTCCTAGTGCAATAAATGTGCACTCGCTAGCGGACGCTCACCTCTGTCCTTGCCGGCGGGCATCGCATCCTGGCGCGTAGTGTTCCAATTAGACTCAGCTCTGAATCTGCAAGGATTGAGTTTGCCTCTTTTGTGGGTCACGTAGAGTATCCGGTGGGCAATCCCCCATCAACTCGGCAGTCTCATTTGGTTTGCGCCGTTGATGAATGCGGAAGACTGTCATCCCATACCAGGTTGCGGCAAGTGGCGCCAGGGCAGCAGACTCAGCGATTGTAGGCTACGTGATGATATCACTGCCATGGCGGATGCTTCCTGAACGCTTTCAGGTTCATGTGCACCTCGCCTCCTCGCGGCCTTAGGGTATAGGATGGGTCGCCTCACACCTCGGAGAATCGTGTTTCGATGGAATCACCGAAACGGCTGATGGCTACTGCTGCTGCTGCGCGATGGTGATGCTGGTGATGAAGGTGCTGATAGCATTTGCGTTAGGTCCTGCACATTGATCGATTGAGACGTGGCCATGACTCCCCTGCATTTCCCCCTTCTTCTTATGAAAGCGGTGACCGATGAACCAAGTCATAGGAATTCAATCTCTCGCACATCTGTGCCTGATGCCTCGATCAACTGCGGAATGCATCGTGCTCTTGGGGCTTGGGGCGGGACACGCGAGGAGCCATTCATCGCTGGGTCTTGATTTTTGAGGGTAGACTGCCGTAGCTCCTTTGCGAATAAGCACTCGGTGACGTGGCATGTGGATCCTATCCGCTCTCTGGAGTTATTGGTTGGAAGAAGAGGTCCCAACTTGTTGATCTGGGTTGCAGCTCAAGTGGCCAGGCAGCACGGCCCTATGGGCAGAGGTGCTGAGTCGGGCATTCTAGAGCATTTGTAGATATATTTCCTGGTTATTGACTTGCAGTGTGCGAGTGCTGACACATCAGAGATTCAGAGACGGGTTCTTAGGACCTCTTTAAGAGAGCGCAAGTCACCCCGCAAACTTCCCAGAAGCGGAGGTGCACAAGGTTGCGCTTGTGTGTAACCACCTACAGCCTCTACCTGCGTGCGGCTCATGACCCGGAGTTGCTCTTGTGCCAAAATTATGCGAATCCTCGTTGCACTTTCGTTCAACCCGCAGGAACATGCGTGTTGCAGCGAGGTGCAGAGCAGGGCGCGCGGCTGAGCCGTTTTGACCGGCAGCCATCCAATCCAGTCATCCTAGGATGGATGATGGCATACGCATGTGGATGCCAGGTCATGGACAGCTTATGGGACACTGCGGGCAGGCTGTCTTGGGCCCGACTTAATTGCAGGAGTTCATGGCTTGATTTGAAACATCGGGGTCTGAGAGTGACAGATAAATGACACGCTCCCCAAGTTACTGATAATCGGAGGGAAGGATACCATCAGCCTAACTCATGGTGGAGTTGCTGCGTATAAGGTGACGCCGCGATGGCATTTGCAATCGACATGTTTCTATTGCCCGTGAGCGTCATGTTGATGGCAGGCCTGCTTCAAAGCATCTCATCACGATGCCTGAGGCTTCATCGTTGCCCGCGCCCTGTCCATGAGAGTTGTAGCTTGCACATACCTTGGGCATCGATGCGCAATGCCGCAGCGTCAATCCAATCTAGGATGAGTGGATGGCCGCTGGAGGCAAATTCGTGTCGAGGCTTCCGCACATCGTCCCGTTTTTACTGGTCTTTGTAAATGCCGGTGGATGACACTTTGAGATTTTTCAGATCATGTTGTTCTACATTCCAATCAATTGAGAATTTGAGATTACCTCCGATCAGTTTCCGAGGGCCTCGTTTTTTATTAATCTGCACAGTTCTATTGGTTATTTCCTATTAGTCTATCACCTGACCTGATTGGCTTTCTTCCATTTTAGTTAACAGTCAGGCATGCCACACAGCACCTTGCAAGTTGCACATCCGGGGTGTGTGCAGCTAGACGGGGACTCAGATGGGAATGCGGTTAGGAGCCACCAGACGCGCACTTCTAGAATCCGGACATGGCATACCTCGATATGTGCATGCTGCTATTTTATCTTGATAGGAAATATTCAATGAGGGGCCACCATCGCAACTCGCGCGTAAATGTCTTTTGCTGATCATCACCAGAAGTGTGCATAGGCTGATGTGCTTATTGGGGGGTGGACTATAGCAATATGTTGACAAGCTGCAGAATGCTGATAGCCAGGTCTGACCGAGCCCTGTATTCCCCGATCACTGTGTTTCCCCTTTTTTCTTCTTCTATTCAACTTGGGATGAAATACTGCATTCAATAACACGTTGATAAGAGTGCGCACTCTTGGCAAGTACTGGTAAAGAATATAACGGTGTACCGCACTGCAAATAAAGCGCTTCTGCATCTAGTGCGCTCGAGCAGGATGCTGGAGTCTCAGGAGGTCGCTCTGGATGCATGATACATCTCTCTCTCTCTGTGTGTGTGTATGCTTATCCTTGCGACTCCTTTGGCACCCCGTAGCCACAGAAGACTGCACTATGTACCCACGCCGGGGATCAAAGGATTCAGCACACTCGGGACACTCATCCGGATTCTCCGGAGCTCACTAGTGAAGAATGGGACCCCCTAAGCCTCGCTGAGCCACCCGAGCCCCTCTGCATCTGCACCGCCAGCGCACTGCCGCCTTGTGCCCGAAGCCGGTTCATCCCTGCCCACCGAGCTGCGCGAGCCATATCTCCACCAAGCCCACACGCAAGACCACCCCTCTGCTCCCTGAGCCTCACTGGGCCACCTGAGCCCCTTTGCGGCTGTCCTGCCGGCGCACTGCTGCTGTGTCTCTGGAGCCGGCTCACCTCCGCCAATCGAGCCACCCCTCCACCACCAAGCCCACATCCCACATCACCCCGCTGCCCCCTACAGCCTGATCTCAAGAGAGCTTGCCCACCCACGCCACGGCCAGAATGCCCAAGCGCTGTCCCAAGGGGCTGAGAATGATAAACTGGGTTGCCCTCATCCAAACTTGCGCATCCGCCACCGACTTGCGCCTGTAGCCCTCTACCCCCAGCACCAACTCCCCGTGACTGGAGCCCTTGCGCTGATTGCCTTGCGAGGTGGCCGCGAACTTGAGCAATGCGCTCCACACTTGCGCTGTAACTGTCACGCCGCACTGTTCCTACTTGGGGTCCCATCCCCACAGTTGCCTGTGTGTCCCAAGCCCTCCCGGTGGCCGACAGTTCACCACCCGGTCGTCGCCTTCCCGACAGCTGCTCACTTTTAGTTCCGGCACGGCCAGCAACCTCGCCCGGTGGGCACGGAAGCTGATGAGATGCCGTATGCTGCCGTGCAACCTGTTGTAAGTGGTCATCGCTGCCAGGATGGGCCCCCGGGCTCTGAGGGGCCCGGCGTGTGTCATCTCCACCCGCGGACCTCCCCACATCTCCCCCGTCATCCTCATCAGTTCCCCCCATGCCAGCAACCCCCCCAAGAAGGCCGGCCACCCGCCTGCTCGCCCCCATCAAGGTGGCCACCCCTCCCTCAGCCAAGGCCATTGCTTGCTCCGGCGAGGTCCCACTCTGCTCCTGAGTCCAGACCCCATTCTCCGGGCCCGGCGACAAAAGGTCATCCCACTCATTCAAGATATCCTCGACACTTGACGCCGCCTGGCTGAGCCCGCCTATGCCATGCATATGCATATGTGTGTGTGTGTGTTCTGTGTTCTCCCTTGAATTTTGTGGGGAGCACTTAGGTGCCCGCATGTTTCCTTTTTGACATGGGGTGTCCATGCTGTGTGGTGTGACTGCATTCATGACATAACCATGGACCAACAGGTCCCATCCATCGACCGGGAGCCACTGGGGGGCATGCCAGCAGGGTCCGCTTACTCCGTTACCCAGAGACCAGCAATTGTTGGGCGATGATCGGTCACATCGTTTCATCTTTCCATGCTGCTTTGCATCAGGGTTGGGAACATGTATGAGTTTGTGGTATCTTGTCACGGCCCCGCCCTGCTCTTGATTTGCTTCTCACATCCACTGGGATGATGGTGGGCTGGCTTTTGTTGGCCGATCTCATGCCGTTCAGTGTGTGTGTGTGTGTGTCGGTGATCATATCATCTTTCCATGCTGCTTTGCATTTGGGTTGGGAATATGAGTTGGTGGTATCTTGTCACGGCCCCGCCCTGCTCTTGATTTGCTTCTCACATCCACTGGGATGATGGTGGGCTGGCTTTTGCTTGCCGATCTCATGCCGTTCAGTGTGTGTGTGCGTATCCTTGCGACTTCTTTGGCACCCCGAAGCCAAAGGAGACTGCACTATGTACCCACACCGGGGATCAAAGGATTCAGCACACACTTCGGGACACTCATCCGGATTCTCCGGAGCTCACTAGTGAAGAATGGGACCCCCTAAGCCGCGCATATGTGTGAGTGTGTGTGATGTAGCTGAGTGAGACATTGATACAGGTGTGTGGGTTGCTGTGTGGCTGGAAAGATATTCCCGAATGCTGATCACTTTTGGCGAGGTGAAGAATCCAACGATATCATGACTGCTGTCGTTAATTGGCTTTGTGCCTCAAAGATGTGACCCCGGATTCTCAAGCAGACTTGCACAGCTGAACAAAACGCGAGCAGACTTGCACACATTACTTTCTATTTAAAAAAACAGGAACGTTAAGAGTACGCGTGGATTCAACTTCTGATGAAAACGCCTATTCACCCCGAGAGATCTACAAGCTTAGTGGCAAAAATGCTTTAACAATCAGGACATGCAATCTAAATAGAGTGTGCTGTAATCGCTTCACATTCGGGGTGAAGTGTTACATATGTTACAATAAAACTCAATGGTATACGTCACCTTGTTTACTCGAGTCCTTTTCCCCTTTGTTTCTATTCGTGTGTAAACGAGCAAACTGGTTCCAAAGCCCAGCTACTCAGGACTTCATAACACCAATAGCGTGAATAGCGATAACGGGCCCAATACTGGAGTGGAATATTGTGATACTTCGTTGTTTGTTATTTGTCATGAACCCATCATCGTGTGATCTGCACACCCTCGGGGACCTATATTTCATACACCGTCACTCTATTTTTCGGGGTGCGAATAACTTTATATTGTCGTATACAGACATACAGCGTGCTTTATACACGAGTACGAGTGTGTTTATATTTACTATAACTCAATATATGACGAAGACGATACTTTTGGGTATACTATCTTGTTATTATATCCGGTATCGCAGTTAATTTACATTTGTCGTGAATTGCCGAGGCACCCTTGTATGTCCCGATCACGCCGGGAGAAGCGTTATTGCGTATAAAGTCGCGGTATAGTTCGTGTCTACTATGGAATGCCTCTGTAGTATTTGGTACACGTGGTAATTTGCTTTGAAAGGTGGGGGCGCGACCGTGATCACACATTAAGAGGAACGGCACTCGGACGAGGCCCACCGATCACCACATACGGTAACCAAAACATACGTATGAGAATGCGATTTGTGTATATTGCCTACACATAGAATCAACCGCGTGCTGATATTCTAATATACATCAGTATATAATAATATACATCAAGTACATCATAATACATATAGTGGTTCATTGGTCCTGCGAGGTGGCAACATAATCACTTGTAGGTGAAAGTTCATGCCGACGTCGTGTCGGCATCATGCAGTGAGTGCACTGTGATGGCGTGCCACCACTTTGCCCATATCAACGTGCACATCGAATACGTGCTGTCTGTGTGGATGATGAAGGGGAAATCTATAACCAACTCTAAAGCTGGGCAACATAGTTGCGGTGTAGTAGATACCGTACTCACAATGCCATTTACCTGAATTCTTCATCACTTATTCATAATACATACATATACATGTGATACAGCCTATTTAGTTACACTCTGGCTAAGGTTACCCCCGGCTGCACGATATTGAAGTCGGGGGAGAGGGTCCCCAAGTAAAAATTGAGGGTCGGGGGGGGCACCCCCCCAAGACTAAAGCAGCTCTAGGGAGGGGTGAAAAAATGTCCTGTGCTACTACAAAGCGACTGGCATGTGCTACAGCCTATGTGTCCTTCTCTTTCCCCCTATCTTTTGCTATCCTTTTTTTTTTTTTGCTATGATTACTCTTGTAAGCAATAACTTCAGTCCAATAATTTGTTTCAAACAACTGATGCATGAAGCAGGCTCCCTGCATGTCCCTCCTTCCAAGAGGATTGCTGTCCCTGACCACCCTGTTCAAATGCCTCTATAGGTCCAAAAGCAACTTTTTGTTCAAATAATTTGGCGGTATATTGAGCGACCCAATGAGGTCGGTCGAATCCAAGTCCTCCTCATCCTGGACCGTATTGATATCTCCTATTGAACACATCGCATTTTCTATCATCGAACACACTCTTTATGCGACATTCCAGTCAGGGGCATTTATTGGGGACATCCCCACATCGATTGCCAATCAAGGCACACACGTGACAAAACTGGATGGCAGGGAAACTGCAGAGCAGAACAACTCCAGTGACAATTGCACATCAAACCTATCCAGTCGCCCGGATGGCTTACAGCAAATCTAATGCACCATGCAGCAGCAGCGAGTGTCCGATTGAAATTCTAGTGTGTGGTCCAATGAGCTTTTTATGTTTTGATTTGGTTTTGATTTCGATTATCTTGCCATTGTTACATCGATCAGCATGAACCCCCCCATGACACCAGGCACCGCAATAGATGTCGGCAAGGCCATCACCCCATGCAGGAAGTATGACGGCATGAGCGCCAAGATGGCGTGGCAATAGGGTCGATTGCGCTGCCCTACCTCGCGGTTGACTGACTATCCGCCAGAAGTTGTTCAAGTGCGACAGCTGTCCCGAGCTGCTGGCGCTCTCCTGGCGGACCCTGTGCGCCGCGCGCGACTGCGGAGAGCTGCTCCCGCCAGCGCCGCTAGAGCAGCACGGCGATCGCGCCGCCAGCGCCGGAGGCGGCCTTGACCGAGATGCTCCCTGCACCTGCTGCCCCCGGAGATGATCGTGCGCACTCCCCTCAGCAGCAGCTGCCGGGCTCCGGAAGCAGGCCCTCGGGCGCACAGCCCTGGCCAGCGCTGGCGGGAGAGCCGTCAGCTCGCCCTCTGCACAGCTCGCCTCCGCCGCACCCGCTGCGCCGCACTGCCCATCTTTGGCGTGATCCGTGGCAAATGCCGTCAACGACATACCACGCGGGCGTGCCTAGTAGGGAAGGTGCAACTCACCGCCCTCATGCCTCCCCCGGTCTGGGTCCGTTGCGATTCCGCCCATGAGCTCGAGGGGCTGTCACAGGATGACCTGCCGCAACCACATCCTGCTCAGAGGGCAGTTTGCTGGACTGTGACTGCGCTTCGTCAGAGTCTGACCAGGCTGAGGTGGGGAGCGGGCGTTTAAGGGTTGGGCTCGAGGAAATATATGACAGAGGCCCGAAGCTTCCCGCTGCCGGGAGCACTTCGGAACTCCTAGCCCATCGCCGCTGCCGGGAGCACTTTCGATGCACGAGGCACGCGGATCAGGCATAGGAGACCTGCCGCACCCTTGAGCAGGGTGTACGGGAGCGCTGCAACCCCCATGCACCCCACAGGTTCCCTAGTGCGCTGACATCGGGGGTCAGGCGACCCCTTGCAGACCTCGTGTACCTTGCATGTTTCACCCGAGGGGGAGCGCTGCGATTGGCTGAGCTGCTTGTGAGGCTAGGCATGCCATGATGAGACTTCTCCGGGCTGACCGCTTGGCGGTGTGCGCCCTGCTCCACCACCAGGCATACCGTCGGACCCACCCTGAGCCTCCCCCCTCGGGCACGCGTCACTCTTGTCAGGCCACCTCTACTATCAGGTCACCAGCACAAGCCACGTGGCGTGAAGGGAAACAATTGCATCCACAGCAGTCATTCCCTCCCGCACAGCAGATAGCGCTGCCCTCTGTATATGCGCGGTGAACACATCGAGAAACGCGAGGAGCGCCCGGAGACAATACACATTCACCCCCGCCACACTGAACAGCCCGCCGACAAAAGGCAGCCCACCATCATCCCAATGGAAATGCATTCAGAAACTTTACAGCTGCACTCAGTGACAGATGGGATCTACGCGACCCGCTTTGACCTTTTGCGCCTCTCTCGCACAAGCCGCAAGGGGAAATGTTAATCAGAGGCATTATTTAGGCAACGGGGAGAGAGCCAAGGGAGAGCCTGGTGGGAGGGGAGGGGGTGAGTTCTGGAAGAATGGGAGGGAGAAAAGGAGATCCACCTCACGCAAGACACCCGGACGCAGACAAGTTACCCAGTTTGACTGACACCGGTGCAGGGCGGGGCCGTGACAAGATATCACCCACGCACACACATCTCAAACCAAATGCATTGCAGCAAGGATAGACGGATGTATGTAATAATCACCACCAAACATGCAAGATTGCGCAACTTCACCCATACTCTGCAGTTGATTCCCAGATATCAGAGTTCCAATTTCACCCCCCAACCCACACCGCATGGTGCGAGGCATGCTGCCCAAGCATCCCAGTGGATTACAGAAGCATGCGCGACCAGGGCGGAGTCGTGACATTCCGCCACACACATGTGAACACACAACGGGGACGCTGAACCCTTTGAACCCCGGTGTGGGTACATCGAGCAGACAGCCGTCTGTGGCTACATGTTGCCAAAGGGATCAGTCCAGGGATAAGGCACACACAACGGAGAAGTGTCCCAAAGTGTGTGCTAAATCCTTTGACCGCCGGCGTGGGTACATAGCGCAGCCGGCCTTCTGCGGCTATCTGGCGCCAAAGAAATTGTTCCAAGGATAATCACACACATACACCTGGATTCCTGCTTCTATGGTTTCAGATCCACAGCAGCTGATCTTGTGAACGAAGGGCGGTCACCTTGGAGGACTTGATCATTGCGGCCGCAAACTCCGAGGCCAGCTCCCGCTTGCTCATCACCACACCACTCCGGGAGTGCCAGGGCTTGGAGAAATCACAGGAGCTGCCCACACCCCACTCACCACCACAGCAAGCGAGCCGTCTCGCCCTCTTGAGCGATGCAGCCATCAACACGAGCACGGCCTGCAGAGCTCTACGAAGCTCCTGCTGGTACGCCATGGTCAGGGTACGCGCGTCTCTTCCCATCACTCACACAGCAGCAATGCGTCGGCAGTGCAGTCGCGGAGGGGCTCAGGTGGCCCGGTGCGGCTTCGGGGGTCCCATTCTCCACTAGTGAGCTCTAAACACCTCCGGATAAGTGTCCCGAAGTGTGTGCTGAATTCCTCGATCCCCGGTGTGGGTAAATAGTGTAGCCGGTCGTCTTTGCCTACTTGGATCCAAAAGGAATCGGTCAAGGATAAGGCGCCGGGTAAGAGCAGCAGCATGGGTGACACCGTGGCCTGTAGACATGAATCACTGCCGGGCACGCAGAATCAAGTCCCTAACCCGGGTTGTGGAGTAAGCGTGTCCCCGTCAGATGCCCTCCGGCAGCTCACTAAACGCGCACAGCAAATATTGCCGGCATGGATGCTGATGGAGATCAGAAACCAAAGGCGGGCACCGAGGAGCTCCCCCGCGCTAACCAAGGGAAGGCGCAGCGTGCGGCTGTCACCAACCCCCTGCCTCAAATTGAAAGCACAGGCTGCCTAGACTGCCGCGTTCTCAAGCGGAAGTGCCTGCCAGGAAGGCGCCACGACGAGCCGCGCACAATCATGCCCATGCGCACAACATTAGCACACGCCGCCAAACAGAGCAGTCTCTCAGATGAGTGGCCACTTCCCCGGGAACCGACATTCTGTAGTTTGGAACTAGGGTAGCTGCAGCCGGGTGCCGCCATGCTGGAGACTGCGGCGCCAAGCTGGACGGAGCAGCAGACCAAGTGACTGAAGCAGCTGCAGCAAATGGCGAGGCGGTTTGACTTTCAAGCATGCTACCGTGGTTGGCTGTTCTTGGGAGTGGTCGGCGCCGATTTGCTCTCCGGGAAGAACATTCCTGCAGGGCGCTCGGCTCCACCACCCACAAACCCACTATCACGCTCGGGCATTCCCATCCCACCGCAAGGATCCACATCCTGGTTGAGCTGTGATGCTCCAAGGCGAGGTGCGTCGCGTCACGTGGACATGGCATCAAGGATCCGGGGTGACGCATCTGGCCCCATGCGGAAGGTAGAGTATCCGTGAGGCACTCTGGCGGTTACGAAGGGAGGATGTGCCACTGGATACGGGAACGGAGGAACACTGTGAGTGATGAGGCGGGACAAGCTGAAAGCCCCGCCATCGAGGGATGTGGGCACTCGCCTGCGGCATACCGCGACGGCGACGGGATAAACAAGGACGTGTTGGCAACCCCCATGCTGCCCACCGTCTGCGGCCTCTGCTGGCTGGCCATCAACCTGCGCGTCGTCGACCTGCGCGAAGCCCAACATCTCCGCCACAAGCATCCTCTCATTCGCCTTGTTCCTTCCGAGGAGCGCGTCGTAGCGCATGGCCGCCTTCTCTTGTGCTCCGCCACGTGTCCCAATGGCGCTGTCTCCTCGCACCAGCTGCGCAGCGTGCGCTTCCGCGCATTGCCGAGGTCATCTGCTGTGTCAACACTCCTCTCAACTATGCCGCGCCGCCATCCGTGTTTGGCCGGGAAGGGTTCGCAGCTTGGAGCATCGCAACGTCGTCCAAATGGCATCACAAGGTCGTCGGATTGGTTTTCTAGCTCACATCCTCACACCGATTTTGAGGCGTCATCCCACGATTGCCTGAGATTCGTCTCGATGCCTGTTTTGAGATAACTTGAAAGGAAATCGTGGATTGAGTTCCGGCGTGATCCCACACCTTCCTCCATCGCCACGTCGTCACCACGGGGTCTGAAGGAAGGAAGGAAGGTGTGGTTTCCCACTCACCCGCCATTCTTTATAAGCCCTACTCCGGAGAGCGTCTTTTTGTTGCCCAGCCCCGTCATCCCGCCCAGCACACCTCTAAACCAGCCACACAAGACTAAACCCAGAACTCTGCCAGATCCTCGTCCGCATTGGCTCATCCAGCATTGCCATGCGAGGACCAGAGGCAGGAAAGGAGGAGCGGCCGCTGCACCTGGGAGAAGGCTTCTGGGGGAACTCAGCCGAGGACCGCACGATCTGGCCGCTACGGGGTGATGCACCTGCGGTGTGACCGTCATCAAGGCAGAGCGTCCCAAGAACAAGTCAAACCAGGCCGCCACATCCTCCAGGCTGTCATGCCGATTATCACGTCACCCGGGTCCGGCTAATCGCAGCACTGCAGCTACCTTTGAGCAGTAGGAGCGCTGAGGTCCAGTCCCTGCTACGATCAACTGGTTGGCATCTGCCTTGCTGGCAGGCTGCTAATGGGCACAGTGAACGCCAGGGGCCTGACCCCGTGACATCTGAGGGCCTGACAGTGTAGCATCTGAGGGGCGGTGTGGATGAGGCACGAGGCGGATTGCTCCCTTTTCGGTTCGATTCCCAGAAGCGTCTCAGAGTTCAACCTCACTCCCAACTTGCCCGTCTGCCTTCAGCGCTTCGAGAATAAAACGTGTCGCCACTGCATAGACTGCAGGAAGGAGGGCGCGGCAGCAGGCCTGCCTGGCAGTGCTTGGCTCTCTATGCTTGTTGTCACTATCGCCGGGCTCCCTGGCTCCTGCACCGCATCTGTTGTCAAGCAGCCGCCACGTCCCGCCACGCCCGCTTAGAATCAAAAGAGTGCTCAAGGGCTGCCATCCTGGAATTTCTTTTTGTGCACACTGCCGCAGTCGAGCGCACAGAGTGATGGGAGCGCGTGTGCATTCCAAGCTGCCGGCACGTGGCAGCACCGCGGAAGAGAGCCGCAACAGCACCCCGTGGAACCGCGCAGGCGACCACAGAAGCCCCTTCTTATCCACTCACCTGCACCCCGGAAAAGAGGGAATTGCTTGCCCCCCTTTTTGATCCAGCTAGTTTTGATCATCTCAACGCGGCTGTCCTCATAGTTGTGCCTGCCCAACCCCACCACTCAAGACGCACAACCCCCTCTGCCAGCCCTCAACTCGCGAATCCTCATTGACGTGCCCGCCCAATCTAGTGACTCCAGCCGCGGATTTACCTCCCCCATCATCGCTCCCGCCATTTCCCCGTGATACCAAGGGTCGAGGGAGGCTGGGCAGAAAGAGGATCCGCGATGCGGCGGGGGCTCTGCCCGTTGCCCGGGCCTGATACGAGGAGGGCAGATACACGAGACACCACATGCGCCGGCCTGGGCGCCACCACATGCGCCGGCCTGGGCGCCACCACATGCGCCGCCCTGGACGCCACCACATGCGCCGGCCTGGACGCCACCACATGCGCCGGCCTGGGCGCCACCACATGCGCCGGCCTGGACGCCACCACATGCGCCGGCCTGGACGCCACCACATGCGCCGGCCTGGGCGCC
>LGRX02013709.1:0-13779 GCA_001247695.2 Cymbomonas tetramitiformis
TTGTGACCCTCTTGCGTTATAATCCTCCGTTGTGACCCTCTCGCGTTGTGACCCTCCGTTATGACCCTCTGTCGTGACCCTCTCGCGTTGTCACCCTCCTGCGTTGTGACTCTCTCGCTGTTCAATCTCATACGATCAGGCAGCCTCTCTCCGTCGCAAGAAAACAACCGTGCTGGCCGGCGTCTGTCGCGCGGTGCAGCTGTGCCGCACTCGGCCATTGCACAATTGGCCGCAGCCGGAACCAAGAAATGCCTCGGAATGGGTGAATGCCTCATGCCACAGTCCCAAAGGAGGGTCTAGTGAGAGACGCGTCTGACGTGGAAACTGGGTCCAGTGAGAGACGCGTCTGACGTGGAAACTGGGTCCAGTGAGAGACGCGTCTGACGTGGAAACTGGGTCCAGTGAGAGACGCGCCTGACGGGGAAACTGGGTCCAGTGAGAGACGCGTCTGACGTGGAATCTGGGTGCATTGCAGCGGCGCCCTCCCCGGGGGTGGACCTGGCGGAGTATGCTCTCGCGCAGTGCTTCGGAGGGCAAGATAGCGTGGCGAGCCCGGAGACGCGGGTGGAGGCGCTGGCGGGCCGCCTGGCGGATAGCCAGGGTCCAGAGCGTGAGAAAGCGTTGCGCTCGGAGCTGCTGAGGCTACGGCGTCGCGGAGCGCTGCAGGAGGCGCTGCAGGGGCGCGTCCTGCGCGTGATGGGTGGCGTACTTCCATCCATCGCCCTTGTGCGCGTCCCCACTTGCAACCCCCCCGCCTGCCTTCTGTCCTCACTTCCCCCCGCCTGCTGTCCTCCAGCGTACTGCCTCACCTGCATGTGTCGCCACCTCACCTGCCAGTCTCCCAAATTCCCCATCCGTGCATCCTCATCTACCTGCCCGCTGCGCTCGCCTACCCAAGCCCCCCTCTTTGCCTTGCCATCTTTCACCCTTGCCTCTGAACGACCTCTCCTTCCCCTCGCCTTCCCACTTGCCTAGAACCCCCATGCCGTCACACCGTACATTGCAGCTCATGCCATGCAAGGCACATGACAAAGAATCACATACGATGATTGATGACAGCAATGGAGCATCCAAGATTTCACTGGAAGGAGCGTATTGCATGAGAGTACGCCATCTTGGATTGTTCTGAGCTGAGTAGTTGCATCTCGAAGCTATCGTATGACACAAATTGTTGCCGTATTCACTTAATGAAATGCCCCTCCCAGCTCCACCATCCGATCCAAACACCAAGATTGGTCTTGTGACACTGCTAGAGGCGTGCTGTGGTCTCTTTCATAAGCAGAATGCCCCTCACAGCACGGTGGCTCTCCTCCGGCGTCTGTGCTGTCAGCAAATGGAATCTGCGCTGCGGGGTTGCGGGCAGGAGGAGCGCCCCGGAGAAGCACGGGCGCCTCGACATTGGGTTCCTGTGAGAGGGGAGTCGGGACATCGAAATGGGCTGTGCATGGTGATCGGGGATGAGCAGCAGCTCGCGGCGCAGGGTCTGCTCACGAGCCGCGCAGCCGTGCACCCATCTCAATCTTTGCCTCTTCTCAAATGGATTCTCAGCCTTTCATTGTGTTTCTTGACCCTACGCTCTGATCGTCCATCCCGATTCCATGATTTAATCGTCCTAGTCCTATGCTTCAAGCCAGGCTGTGATTGCTCACCTCGAGCCCGTGCTCCTATCGCCCGCCTTGAGCCCGCGCTCCGACGACACGCCCTGAGAGTGAGCAGTGAGCTAAGATCGATCTGTGAGCCCGTGGCGCTTTACACATCTCACTTGTTGGTTTGAGATGAGCTTTGGCTGGTCTCAGTGCGACCTGCGGACCTCAGAATGCCTCATCAGGCAGCCTGTACATTGTAAGACTCCAGAGGGGTGCTGACCATCGACGCAAGATATCCTCAGCCATACGTATTGTGACAGTTGAAGTAGTTCAGCAAAGTACTCTATCCACAGCTCAAGTAGTTTCGACCATCCGCGCTTTCATATCGCGATGGCCCAGTGAAAAACGATTGGGAAGGTGCCCTGTGTGAATCGTGGAGTCTTGATTGTGTGGTCCAAAATCCTTATCTGATTTTGTATTATGATTGCAACAGGTCGCTACATCGCGGAATGTGGGCTTCGCCCACGTGAGATCGCACTGCTGCTTGAACGCGACTTTTGGGTTGTTGGTGGGGTGAGTGGCATCAACCACGCCACCGGGAGCATGAGATCCCACATCGAGGCTGCTTGCTCCCCCATTATAGTAGTCTAAACCTCTAGTTGATTCATCACATATTTTGTTGGTTTCTTCTGTTCATTCGATCTATGCTTGATGTGCTCCAAAGCTTGCCACGGCATGTGCACTGCATTACTCAATTGTTGATGTTGTGCTGGCGTGCATCAGGATTGTTGTGCCTCGAAAGCATTCTTACCCTCAAGTAAACGGGCATGGTGCACTGTGGGCCTCGTGATACTTGGTACCATTGGAATTGTGGCCGTCCGGTACAATCGTGGTAAAAAATAATTCGACCGAGCATATATGAATGGTGCACACAATATCGGCTGTCCCACTTTTTTTTGTAAGAATGGCATATGAATCTGTGCCAGAGACGTTAGGCAAGACATGGGAACTCTTTTGTAGGGAATCGCCCTTGTTCTAATTCATGTGTAATTGTAATTTCAATCGATTGAATTAGTTAGCATGGATAAAATGATGTAGACCAGTAGAATTGCTGCGATTCAGTCCACAGTAGACTGGAAGTGGCAAATGAAGTTCGTTGGCGATAAAGTTACTCGAGACCTGCTTGGTTGGGTTCAGGAAGCTCGCGATACCACGGATGCACCGTGTACACCTGCAATGTGCACAATGAAAGCGCTAAACTCACAGATAGAGCGAAGGTGGGCGGTGAATTAAATCGAACGAATACAGACGTTCCGGCTATCTAAGCTCGGAGATCGTCTCTAGGCCGGCATACTATGTGCTATAGTCTAGGGTCACCACCGAAGTCGACCAAGCAGAAAACAGTTGAGTAAAGTATGCAGTGCGTACGGAATGACTGGCTAATCTATGACCTACGATCAGTGATATATTGTCATCTGTGGAACCACAGAAAAGTGGCATAAACTACTGTATATTGGTAGGGGCGCATGATGCACACCATGCGTTTATCATGCATATCATACCAGGATATCAAACACATGTGCAACGTTAAGTTGCTTCATTAGCGCTAGCGGAAACGGAATGCTTCGCATTTGCGACTTCGCTAGCACTACCCTGCGCACGCATCCGCGCGTGTGATTGCAAATGCAGATGCGGATCGAGAGATCAGTACGCATGCATCATCCACCAAACACAAGTGCCGAGGATACGAGGTCCCGAGGACCCGAGTTTGCCAAAACAATATGTGTAAAAAATTGTCACCGCTACGAAGGACCGATGAATACAACCAGCTAAAACCGCCTGAAAACTTTCATGATTTTATTGTATGCCGAGTGCAAAGTGGGAGCCACGCCGAGTGCAAAGTGAGAACCACACTGCGAGTGTTGACTAAGAGCCACACCGAGTAGATTAAGAGCCACACCCAGTATTAACTGAGCGGTAATAATATAGTAAAATATTTATGGTGTGTCAATTTGTTGAAATATGTTAGCTTTAGTCGGTAAGTCATGTATGTCTGAATTATGGTGTTTTTAATGTGTGACTTCTGTTGTTAAAAACCGTGCGTTTCGTGTGTCTGCAAATTGTTGGTTTTTTTCGTGTGCGTGAAATATGTTGAAATAGTGTTAATAAAATGGGGTATGTTAATTTGCTGAAATATGGTAGCTTTAGTGGATAAGTTATGTATGTTTGAATTGACGTCTCGGCGATGCATGACAGGGCAAACGCAAGCGCGCATTGACACTAAACGCCGCTGTCACTGGGAACCAATGGTCACAGGGCATCCGAAACGACAATGGCGTTCACGGACTTCCACTATGCTCGCTTGAGTATTTAGCTAGCTCCTACTTTCGAAAAGTTAGATCCGAACCTTTCAAAACCATTATGCGGGATAGTGATATTTGCCTCTTGTGGCCTAGTATCAAATGTGATATATACATACATATGCTTCGAATCCACATGAGAGCTTTGTCACTAGCAGTTTGTAAGAGTCTGGTTCGGATCCCCAGAGTGCCGGCACGCCACTCTGATGTATGTGCGAAGTCGTGCCGGGGTGTTTGCTTTATCTGTGAATTGCCCCCTGTGTTGCTCGTTTGCCTTTCTGCTTTTCATGCTTCCATCTGAGCCTGAATCTACAGTCTGCGAGTGCAAGTTAGACCCGCGCCCGTTTTGCGAATCTACGAGCCGGCGCGGCAGAAGCGCGTTGCCGCCTGACATGTTTTACGTAGCACAGCAATAGACACGCATATCGCCGTTCCGCAGCGGTGGAGATCCGCAGCTGTCCGAAAACGTTCGCGAATTCAGGACACGCTCGTGAATTCTCACAGAGGGGCATTTTTCCCGTTGATGAGCGCCTAGCGGCGAGATAGCCCGAAGCTGCGTTTGTCATAAATTCACACCCGCGACGACGAACCGTTACAGGCATTCTCAGCGGTATTCACGTGTGTGCACGATGCGCCCGGCCTTTTTGTGCCATATTTTGCACCATTTGCTATGCGAATTCGAACCTCGCAGGGCTTGCTCGCTGAATACGCTCAAGCCGGCGTATGTGACCGGCGTTTGGGAATGCACAACCGTAGCCGCGCTAACTCGAGCCGTGACACCTGACTTTTGCTGTTTGACGAGGTTGTAGCCGAACCCATGTTTTCCCCACAGTTTGTATGATATTTACCTTTGTGAAATCGACCTGCGCAGGCCGTGGCAACGTTGAATTCCCCAAACGGACCTGTGTGACCGGTTGGGGGAATTCACGGCTGACGGCGCGCCAGCTTGAGTCCAGACACCTGACTGCACCTGTTTGACAACATTGCAGCCGAACGCGTGTTTTCCCCTCAGTCTGTATTATGTTTGTCTTTGTGAATTCGACCCATGCGGGCGTTGGCAGCGGTGGATTCCCCGACGGGCCTGTATGACAGGTTGTGGGAATTCATGGTTGGCGACGCGCCAGCTCGGGTCTGGACACCTGACCCATGCCTTTTTGCCATGCGTGTGCTCGAAGCACGCCTTTGCCCGCAGTTTCATTCATAATTTTCGACGTGAACTCGTGCTTGGCTGCTTGAAGGGCACCAACTAGGCCTTGTGGGAGGTTGGGGGCATTCACCGCAGGAGCCGCTCGTGCCGCGACCTGGGCGCACGACACGCGAGCCTCAGTGAATGCCCAATTGTAAAATGTTTTTTTGTTCATCTGGAACGGTGTCACCTAACAGGGAACCTCTTCGTAATATATTTAAAAAACTTGCCCTCCAATGCCACACCCACATCTCAAACCCAAAATCCCTCACAACACCCCACACTCAACCACAACAAAGATACACCCACCGCCATTTTAGCACCCAGCAATACCCCCATGCCCCGCCAGCCCCTACATAAGCTACATTGCCGCCCCTTGTTCATAATCGCGACAGGAAGACTACCTCCTAGTGATGAAAATTTTGGGTCTGAACCTTGCGCAAGGATTCCTGTTCAGGCCGGTCAGGTCTGGCAAAGTGGAGAATAGTCCAATTTCCAGGAAACAGATGAATTCAGACCTCAAGTGCTGGTTGCAAAAAGCAGGGCTGTTCAATGGGGAAACATTCTTCAGCATTCGGACGGCAGGAGCAATTGAACTTTCCCTTGAAGGAGCCGACCTGCATCAGGTTATGGGACAGGCATATTGGAAAACAGAGAGGATTGCTAGACATTATATGAAAGTGTGGCAAGTCTTGGGAATGCCATCCTCAAGGAAGATAGAGAAAGTCTCGACGAAAGAATACATGGAGCTGAATGCGGCACAATCATTCGTGCGGGTATTTGTATGAGTAATTTGATTATTAAAATTCTGTTGGCTCGAGTTTGAGAGTTGGGGTGGAAAGGCGTCAAGAGGCGGGGGTTGTGAGTGTTGGCGGAGAGGCGACGCTGGAGTGGTGCCTTGTTGCTTCGCCTTACTTTCCGCTCTTTTTCTCGCCATTCCTACCCAACGGGAGCGGATCGGACAAGGTGACTGGGCGGTCATCCGATTTACGGGGAATCCGCAGGATCAACAGTATCACTGTTGATCGCCGACTTTCCTTCCGTCATCAGTGATGACCGTCATTCAGGAGACGGATCGTCTGATCTCACTCCCCGGATCGAGGAAATGAAGGATCACGAAGTGGCTGTTCACCTCCAGCTTCGAAGTCCAAGTGTCGCAGAGTGTCGCTCTTAAGTCGGAAATTGGTGAAAATACTTCACTTTTCCTACCTGCTGACGATTGCTGCGTCTTTCTTCTTCGTTTCCTAACGCAATTTTTCTTCCCTGCCCGCCCACCCTTAAAAATGGGTTCTCCAACTCAGGCTCCGATCTGACGCTGGAGTGCTGCCTTGCTGCTTCGCCTTACTTTCCGCTCTTTTTCTCGCCATTCCTACCCAACGGGAGCGGATCGGACAAGGTGACTGGGCGGTCATCCGATTTACGGGGAATCCGCAGGATCAACAGTATCACGGTAGAGCCCCTACGCTAGCGGCTAGGTGCTAGAGCTAGAATAGGCCCTTCCCGCTTCCGTTCGCTTGAGAGCAGATCACCATTGCATATTCATATATCATATTGACTCCACACTCACGTCCGCGACAACTGCACTTGACGGTTCAGTGTTCTGGAAGCTCTCATTCATACGACAGGTGAACAGGAACCAACGCAAGAGGTTCACCTCCCTGCCGCCAGCCAGCAATAGAACTCTAGGCAGCAGCAGACTGCCTTCATTCGCAGCCGAGCGTCAGGTGTTAGAAACGTCTTTACTATTCAACTGCAGACGCGGTTGTCTCTTCTGAGGGATCGAAAAATTGTCGAGACAGGGAACGGCAAGGAACACCCGGACTTATAGTGATACAAACATGGCTTGGAAGTCCGATCGTGGACACTGAGCTCAGCCTTAGATATTTTACGTAGTACTCTGAGGCACCATGCAACAGGTATCGCTTTCAACAACGCTATCATTTATGCGTATCTGATCTCTGTAAAACATGTCAACCACATATATCTGTTCAGCTAAGTAAAAGTCGTAGATTTGAGACTCTCGAGTCGCGCTCTCATCTTTCGGAAAAGTGGCGTGTTTTTGGCTCTTTTGGCGTCTCATCGCTCTTGAGAGCAACTGACCCTCCTCGCGCGGGGTACCTTCTTGAAGAGCACGGAGAGCTCGCTGGACCCCTTCTTTGGAGATATAGAATGCGCACGACAGGTGAAGGGATCCTCGACCGATCCCTGACCCCCGATCGCCTTACTTTCTACGCCTCCCTCGACTGCAACGTGCCTGCCGAGGTCATATGTTCAGTATGAGCCTCACTGGCTCGGAACGTTTCTGTCGAGGTGACGTGAATAGTGTGCGCCTCGACTGCAGGTGCTGAGGCTACTGCACCCTTCTGCAGTCGCTGCAGTTGCTGGAGTGAATCGAACATGGCGCGACTATGCCTATGACAATCACTTGTGGAAAGAGGTGTGACCTGTTGCCGAGGAAGTTCCCCCCACTCGCCGCTACGCACTTTGTCGTTTCAGGCTCTTGCAAGGGGCAGTCACAGTTCCCTCTCCACCTGTACCCCACCTGTGCCACTTCGCTTCGCCTGGCCCCGCTGCACTTCGCGCACAGGTCTCCCTGGCGCCACAGGATTCCGACGGGGCTTCGCTGAAACCTCACTGGGATCCACAGGAGTTACAGCGCTTGTTCTAAATGCGCAGCTCTAAATGAGACTTGCCGGCCGTACGGCTGGCAGGACGCTGTGCTTGTTTTCTCGCACACCTATATAATATCCACTCCAGTTACTGGCACCGATCTGCTCTGTGCAATTGGCAGTTGTGTACGGAAGAGTACGGCAAGCCGCCTAAGGGCGCTCACCGGCCATCTGAGGAAGTTTCGACCGGCATGCGCTCGAAGGACACGGAAAGCTTTTCGTGGGCCCGACACTACCGCAATCTGGTAATACCTTCGCTTAACGGATGCCCTTCGGTCTATGAAGAGCCTCCAAGGCGCCCGCTTTGCTGCCAGCTTCCTGCATCTTATGTGCGCTGTTGACTCCTCCAGGCGACTGGCCCGGATCGCTGGAGAGTGTCAGCTAAAGAGACTCTGAACGTGGTGAGCCCTCCCACCAAGATTTACCCCTGCCCTTACTATGAAGGTGTCACATCTCTCTCCGTCGTAACGCTGCAAGGTGTGGTTCGGCGTTCCACCTCGCACTTTCGTGTCCAAGACAGTCTTCAGAGCTTTGCTCGTGATGGGGAGTGGTAAGAGAGGAATCACCAACATGCGATTGCAGAGAGGTGGACTGATCTCCCTGTGCCGCACACCCGAATGCAAACGCCAGAATATGTGTCCCTCAATAAAGCTGACCGAGATCGAATTAATTCTTGCGCCGCATTTCGCCCTTTACATGCGCAGCTCCACGAGGGCATCCACAGCACCGACCTGCACTGCCTCACCTTCACACCCTCACCAAAAGGTGTCCCAAACAGCAGGCTCGCAGTCGGAGGTAAAATATGCAACTTACTCCTCTCTCCCTGACGGCCACCTATTCTGAAGCGGTCCGCTCCTGTCTCTCGGGATCTGCCTCATCTTCAGTGCAAACTCTGCGATAGTTGGTCCGTTGCTCCGATGCGCTCTTCTTTTGCTTGCAGAGTGGAGTGCTTATTACTCGCAGCCGCCGCGTTTGCCAAGCGATAGGTCGCAACTTTATACCTACGCTCCACCTGGCAGCTTGACATGCCGGCGCTCCACCTGGCAGCTTGATTTATGGCCTGGTGGCGTTTCTCCCTCCTTACAGATAGGATCCCGTCGTGAGAGGCGTATGGCCGGCGGGATCACAGCAGAGTGTGGTGGGGATGCACCCTGTTGCGGGCGTGTGCCGCGGGGCTCTTGCCTGGGCCATGATGTACAGCCGTTGTGCCGGTGGTGACAGGTATGGATGGAGCCATTCGGATCTGGCAGCAGCGCCTCGTGGTCGGCAAGGACGGGAAGTGCATGCGCAAGTGGGGGGAGGGCGCTCACGCCCAGCCCACCTTCAAGATCCCTGCAGCTCACGCAGGTGGCCCTCTTGTCCGTAGGCGAGGGCCTGGCAGAGGCGATTCCCCCTCAGCGAGCCATCTGCTGATCGCTATTGGTGGAGGCGCGTGCCGCAGGAATGGTGACCGGGGTCGAGCCGCTGGGGAGCCGCGGGCTTCTCTCCGCGGGCAGCGATAACCTCCTCCAAATCTTCCACGTTATACCGAATGCTCAGCCCATGTAACTGGCCTTCTCTACACAACGCCCAGCCTGTGAAACTGTGTCCGCCACGCAAGCCTGAGCCCCTGTATTTCACTCCCCTGTCAACGCTCAGCCTGACAAATTCGCCCCACACACAACGGTCAGCACATGTAACTTACCCACCCCACACCACTCAGCCCTCATACTTTGCTCTTGTAACGCTCATCCCATTAATCTCCCCCTAATGCACTAGAGTCATCAGGTAGCCCCCTCACCTTGACGTGAACCCCCCTCACCATAAAGGTGAATTCTCCCACTCAACGCTCCCGGCCATGTATTTCGCCCTCCATCCAATGCTAAGCCCTTGCACTCTAGCGCTACACACCTCCTTGCCTCCCAACCTGTGTGTGCACGAGGTGCACTTCCTCTGCATGGCAACCTTCAAGCTCCGTAGTTGCACCCCGCTTCCTGTGAACGCTATTGGGCTGAGCAGCGTTCATGGATGTATCAATCACCAAGGAGCTCTAGGGGAGTGGTTGGCGAGGTGAGGGGAAATATGCCAACTGGGGTACGGGTGGGTGGCGGGGCAAGACTAAGCGCGCCAACTGTGATGCTGATGGCGGGCCTGAGGGGCGCCAACTGTGATGACGATGGCGGGCGTGAGGGGCGCCAAGCGTGATGACGATCGCGGGCCTGAGGGCGCCAGCTGTGATGGCCGATGGCGGGCCTCAGGGCGCCCAGCTTGTGATGGCCGATGGCGGGCCTGAGGGCGTCAACAGTGATAGCGATGGCGGGCCTGAGGGGCGCCCAGCTGTGATGAGGATGGCGGGCCTGAGGCGCCAACTGTGATGAGATGGCGGGCCTCAGGGCGCCAACTGGGATGAGGATGGCGGGCCTGAGGGCGCCAACTGTGATGAGGATAGGCGGGACTGAGGGGCGCCAACTGTGATGGCCGATGGCGGGCCTGAGGGCGCCAACTGTGACCAACGATGGCGGGCCTGAGGCGCCAACTGTGATGATGATGGCGGGCCTCAGGGGCGCCAACTGTGACGAGGATGGCGGGCCTCAGGGGCGCCAACTGTGATGAGGATGGCGGGCTAAGGGCGCCCAACTGTGATGTTGATGGCGGGCCTGAGGGGCGCCAACTGTGATGAGGATGGCGGGTTTGAGGGGCGCCAACTGTGATGAGGATGGCGGGCCTCAGGGGCGCCAACTGTGATGAGGATGGCGGGCCTCAGGGGCGCCAACTGTGATGAGGATGGCGGGCCTCAGGGGCGCCAACGGTGATGACGATGGCGGGTCTTACAGTGTAATCTTGTTGCTATGTGCAGTCTCATCGGCCTGACCGATTTTGACAATTTAGCCCGATATAAGTCGAATTGTTTTAGAATATTCTGGCCCGACATAAATTTAATCGAACAGTAGCGATATCATATTGTGTCATCGAACGCGCACAGATTCACGATTCAAATGTGAGATTCTGAAAAGTGAGAGGCCAAACATTCCTTTAGAAAGGCTATTAGGTTTACCACAATCATTTCTCAGAACGTCTTCAAAACAGTCTCAACTGCAGCATACTGAACGTGAGTAGATAATGCATAGCACATAGAATTCGAACATAAACATAGCATATATTATTAGAACTGTTCGGACGTTGCTGATAGGTTTCGCGACTTTCACACTGGTACATTTTAGGCAAAGACTTCTGCGCGAACCAACACACTCTCGGTTGCAAGCACACGCATTAAAACAACGCAACGTAGAAGCAAGGTGGACCAGGTCATTTATTTCATATTATTACATACACGGAACGTGTTCTTCTCAGGCGTCTTTAGACGCGGAAAGCTTCTAGAGCATCATTCAACTCACGTTCTGTAAACCGCTTTGGGTTTTTGGGACACATCTTCCAGTGTCCCTCCTCCTTATCCCCCTCACACTTCCTGCACATATATTTTCTTCTCTTTCGTTCCATCACAAAACGCTCGCTGTGTTGTCGAAAAAGTGGGTGGGTCATCCGGAGCATCCTCTTTAAGGCCTCCAACCCGGGATCACTGTGATCGTGGCCGCCCCCATATGTAGTGTATTCCAGGAGAAGTGTCTTCCACACTTTATTCATAGCCTCGCACACCCAGGACGAGTATTTTATCAGGCTCTTATTTTCCCTTAAGAAAGGTACTGAGTGGGCGATGGTGTGGTGCTCATAGCACCCTAAGTTGAACCGCAGGTGTGGCAGCTTGAGAGCAGGAAGACCGAACTCGGCGAGGGCTTCGGTGCATCTTTCTTTTGTGGAAAAAAAAGACCTCCATGTCAGTCCGAGCAAGCGCACCTTGCGCTCATATGCATCAATGTCGGCTTCGCGCAGTTTAGGTTTCAAGAGTGCTTCGCCAATAAAGGCCAAGCACTCATCCACAACCTGCAGCGGTTTGATCAGCGGGTGCTTGGCAAGCACCGCACCGTTATGATCAGGCCGCTTCAGGATTCCCACTGAAGCTGTTGCATCCCAGCCTTTCATAGGCCGTTTGCATGACATAAGCCGCTCATCCTCGCCCTTCAGGTCCACGCCCACTTGCTCCCCCAACTTTTGGCAATAGCAGCTTCGCCAGTTACGGTTCACATTTATGAACCAGTGGCAGCTGTCCACAGCACAGTTGCACGGCTCGGTCTTGTTGAGGGGGGGTCCTCGTTGGTTCTTGCATGCCACATTTATCTCTTTACAGAGAGTATTTGGCTGCCGGTTTCAGTTTGGAATCTCCATCCCGGAAGCAGAAAATATTTCTTCGAGCCTATCCTCGTCCTTCCGCTGCTGCAATAAAGCACTGTCCATGCCGGGGTCATAGTGCATATTTATTTCCCCAAGCACGTGCATGCTTTTTAAGGTCCGCAGGCAGTCCGGATCTGTCACGGGCTCCGTGACCAGATCCTCTGCGTGTTGACCATAACGGCCCCAACATTGGCAGCAACCGTGTTTGCTTCCCGGTCCGTCGATAGCATACATCATGCACTCCAAGGCCACGTCGTTTCCCTTGAACTCCTTCAGAGTCACTTCCACCACCTCATTCGTGAGCGGGTTCAACACCTCCACGCTAAATATTTCTCGGGGAAGCCGTTTTTCGATTTCTTTGAGTAGGAGGGCCACGAGTTCACGAGACTCCTTCTCGTTGTAACAAAAAGCAATAGGGCGACACTTCAGCACGGAGTTGTATTTTTCAGCGGGGTCCAATAGGCATAAGCCCATTTGCTCGTTGGGAGTGGTGCTGTCATCGAAGTTGTCCACGGTGAAGCGATCAGCGATCACCTTGTACTCCCACTTGGTCAAGGTCCCACCTCGTGCAAAGTAAACCTCAAGGTCCGGGATAATAATATCTTGTATTATTCTCGTTACGAAATAGCCTGTGCGCCTCTCTGTCGCATCCCTGAGTGCCGTGAGATGAACATCCGTCTGTTGCATTCGTAGAAGAAGTTGTTTATATGTAGGCAGTGCTTTCAAGTGAGCGCGAAGCATATCAAATTCGAGACAAGAAAGCATGGAGTCGTTGAAGAGTGCAATACTTTTGTCGAGAGGATATAGCTGCGGGCCTCAGGGGAGCCAACTGTGATGACGATGGCGGGCCTCAGGGGCGCCAACTGTGATGATGATGGCGGGCCTGAGGGGCGCCAACTGTGATGAGGATGGCAGGCCTCAGGGGCGCCAACTGTGATGAGGATGGCGGGCCTGAGGGGCGCCAACTGTGATGAGGATGGGGGGCCTGAGTGGCGCCAACTGTGATGACGATGGCGGGCCTCAGGGGCGCCAACTGTGATGAGGATGGCGGGCCTAAGGGGCGCCAACTGTGATGAGGATGGCGGGCCTGAGGGGCGCCAACTATGATGACGATGGCGGGCTTCAGGGCTGCCAACTGTGATGTTGATGGCGGGCCTCAGGGGCGCCAACTGTGATGAGGATGGCGGGCCTGAGGGGCGCCAACTGTGATGAGGATGGGGGGCCTGAGTGGCGCCAACTGTGATGACGATGGCGGGCCTCAGGGGCGCCAACTGTGATGAGGATGGCGGGCCTAAGGGGCGCCAACTGTGATGAGGATGGCGGGCCTGAGGGGCGCCAACTATGATGACGATGGCGGGCTTCAGGGCTGCCAACTGTGATGTTGATGGCGGGCCTCAGGGGCGCCAACTGTGATGAGGATGGCGGGCCTAAGGGGCGCCAACTGTGATGACGATGGCGGCCTGAGGGGCGCCAACTGTGATGAGGATGGCGGGCCTGAGGGGCGCCAACTGTGATGAGGATGGCGGGCCTCAGGGGCGCCAACTGTGATGAGGATGGCGGACCTCAGGGGCGCCAACTGTGATGAGGATGGCGGGCCTGAGGGGCGCCAACTGTGATGAGGATGGCGGGCCTCAGGGGCGCCAACTGTGATGAGGATGGCGGGCCTCAAGGGCGCCAACTGTGATGAGGATGGCGGGCCTCAGGGGCGCCAA
>LGRX02013710.1:0-18669 GCA_001247695.2 Cymbomonas tetramitiformis
TTTCTCTGTACTGCCCTTCCACTTGGGTGGGGCGCATAACGGTTTTCTCTGTACTGCCCTGCCACTTGGGTGGGGCGCATAACGGTTTTCTCTGTACTGCCCTGCCACTTGGGTGGGGCGCATAACGGTTTTCTCTGTACTGCCCTTCCACTTGGGTGGGGCGCATAACGGTTTTCGCCTTTTTGGTGTTGTTGTTTGTCGATTCAAATTGATTATTGACGAATGCATAATCATTTGAGTGATCTTGGATAATGCCCCCCGAGGGTGCAATTCAAAACAGCTGGAGAATGTTGGAGAATCTGCTTGTGAAGAGGCGAAGACATAGATGTCGGCACTCCTGGCTTTTACCTGATGCTGATTGCAGTTAAAGCTGCGGTATGCGTGCCAAAGGTGAAGCTTCTGGGAGAGACCGGCTTCAACTAACCCGCCCTCCCGAAAGCGTGGTCTGCCATGTGTGTGCCTCCTCGGGTTAGTGATCAGGTGTTGCGGATGGGATGGTGTACCTTCTCAGGTTGGAGTAACTGGTTTTTGCATGGGAGGAGCCTTGACTTTCGGTGCTGCCGCCAAGGTATGACCAGTGAACAAGTCGTAGCACACTTTGGTATGCCGACCCGCTACAACACTAGCAAAACAGGCAGCAAGTTAAAAAAGGTCGAACCCCTCCGACATGCAAGCGCAGGACCTTTGACGTGCCGCCTACGAGCCGCACACCTGATGGCTCGATCATGCGGAAATGCAGGGGGCGGATGTTGCATGTATTGCCCCATTCTACGGCATTCCTGATCCAAAATACTTCGACACCACCGCGATCAAGATTCCTGTGCAGGTATGCGTGTTCTCTGCAGTGAGTATTCCTATTCCGGGCTGGATATCCCGCATCTCATACCCAATGGGGCGCTAGGTATCAAAACTAGGCAGCTGGCTTCAGTCGGCATGCCTCACGCTCCGGCGCGAGTGCAACAGCTGCTTGGTTCGGATGCCTAGAGGCGGGGGGCTTCAGGGAACTGAAAGCGCGATAGAAAATACGGGTAGGGGTGACGGCAATTCTCTCACCTGTTTGCTTGCTCCAATTTCGATTCTTGGACACCATGCACAAGCTTATTGCATTATGCTTGTTGGTGTTGCCTTTGGCTACTTATGTCTCTAAGTGTTTGTTCAACAGGCGCATTTTGGGCAGCTAGATGCCCTCGCTGGCTTCTCTGACCCCGAAACTGCACAGGCAAATTTTCAGAAAATGAAGGATGCTGGTTGTGACATCGAGCTCTGCATGTATGAGTCCGGAGGTCACGGCTTCATGAATTTTGGAGTTGCTGGTGGGGAAGAGAAGTTGAAGCTTATCGGAGCCGCCATTCCGACACAAGACGATGTTGACCTCGCCTGGAAGCGGCTCGTGGCCTTTTTCAACCAGAATTTATCCTAACAAAAGCCAAGAGTGCAAGATGTACACACCATACTTTATGTCCCTTGGATAATTTGGTATATATCAGGGGTCGGCGATGTAGATGTTTTACAAGGCGATCACTCAGTTCGCGAAAGGCAAGACATGCCTTGGGACACTCATTCATAGGTTAGAAACACAATAAATCTGAGTTGTATACCTCATTGTAGATTTGCCCCCCAAAATAGATTTTCTTGCTCTTCTATCGCCATTAGCAACGCGGTAGGTCTAAGATCGCATGTTAGGTAAAAGCCGGCCTTGTAATTTAATTATGTTTGTGCCTGCCCACAATCGATAAAAAATAAGAGGCAGTCCGCGATCGAATAAACGATTGCCGACTCCTATATGTACACTATTTGTCCCGGGGGGGGCGGGGGAGCCCCTCGGTATCTTGATGGATTATATATATCAATGAAAAGGCTTGGGTGATGGCTTTCCAGTCGAGGGGAGCATTTTTCCAGCCTTGGAATTGTTGGGTGCGGGAGTGGGGGATAGATTTGGGATTCCATTGGTGGTTCACGGGGTACCGTTGGCTTCTCGCCGAGACGTTCGGCAAGATACTTCTTTTGACTTGGAGTCTGCAGCAGGCTTCGAGGCTCTTGCCTTACCACCCGGCTCTTCACATGTGGGAGATATTTGCTCGATATGTCAGTTTCCCATGCTGGTTGGCCAGGGTGTTATTGTTTGGCCATGCCATCCATCCCATATTTCTCATCAAATATGTGGTGCGAGGTCGCTGGTTTCTCAGGGGACATGCCCAGTGTGCAGAGCTCCTGCTAGACCTGGCACACTGCCTCCTGGTGCTGATAGCAGTGGTGCGATGGGTATGCATGGCGCCAACAACGGTCTTCCAAGTCCAACTCATCCCGGCCCTCGGATGCGGGGTCCTTCTCCAATGCTTTCTTCTTTTGTGCAGCTACCACCCTTTCAATGCGCCATTTGCTCTGCTGTGACGAGGAATTCAGCCGCAGATATGGCTGCGCATCTTCGGCGAACTCATCGGCCAGATGAATATGCACGGCGGTAGACCTCAGTGCTAGTGGTCGTGCGACATGCCCGAGATGTCATATGGTGCGTTTGCCAGTGGAGCCCCACTTATTTCACATATATTCTCTTCGGGGAGGACGGGGAGAACGTAATAGTGGGGACAATATTCGCGATGATTCAGATTATGGTGAGCCCCCTGATCCGTGTGTTATATACCTGCTGACGCATGGGCTTGGCTGCGGGGGGCTTGAGCTGGGTGTTATTTTTGCTTGTCCATTCTCATCAGCGCGATATGTTCCTCGGTATGCTCGTCGACAATTTGCAGATGTTCTGGCTTGGATTTTATCCGGACTCTCTGAGGAGTCAGAGAACTTTTGGAGACTTATGGGGGTGAGCACACGTTTGTTGCTTTCTCCGCTTCCAGGGCTTCGCGTATAAAGTCACTTTGCCCGCGAAGATATTTCGGAAAAGGTGTGAGCGGTTTTGGGACGGTGAATGGGAAGCCCTTTTTCTGAATATCGCCCTCTTGCTGCCTATTGGCCAACTGAAGTCTCTCGGGAGATAGAGCGAGAGAGAGAGAGAGAGAGAGAGTTGGCATATGTGATGGAATAACTTATCAAAGAGGGACAGCTCTCCAAAGCGATATCGCGACTTGATCCCGCAGCACTAGCTCCATTAAATAATTCCACACTGGAACTTCTTCGTGGGCTGCATCCGGTTGGTTCTGATTTTCCGGAGATGGCTCCGCTACTTCTTCTATTATTGTCTTGAAATATTGGGCCTTTGAGGAGGAGTTTAACCAGCTCCCAGTGGCTCCGGGCCCCGGCTCTCTCAGCTTCGGTTTCAACATCTTCGTGCAGTTGGAGCCGTCACTAATGCAGACGGCAAACGAGCTGTCAAACATGTATGTCAAGAGATTATGGCTAATCAGGTGCCAGATTTGATTCGTCCTTGGCTGGCGGGGGCTCGCTTGATTGCACTTCAGACGGAAGCCACGTGGTGATGGTTGGCCAATTTCTTCGGTGAGGAGGCCCTTCGACGCTTGGCTGAGAAAGGTGTTTGTCGGCAGATGCGGTCGTCGTGGGCAGCATTGTTTTGCCCGCCGCCGCGTCCTGGGGCGAGCTTTTCGGCGATGCAACTTGGAGTGGGAGTACCCGCAGGTGCTGAGATCGGTGTCTATACACTACACGCATTGCTGGAAACACTTCCCGATTGGGCGCTCGTGGAAGTAGACGCCCGGAATGCTTTCAACTCGGTTTCTCGGCGTTCAGTTTTTTAGGCAGTGGCTGCTCACTATTCCGATGAACTGTGTGGAGTGACTGAATGTTGGTTTCGGCAGGCAGCCAACCTTGGGTGGAGGGGCGAGGATGATGGTAAATATCACTGGCTGTCGTTCGAGGAGAGGGCACAGCAAGGAGACCCGTTGGGACCTTTCTTTTTTGGAGCACCTTTGCAGGCTGGGCTTGAGGCAACCTTAGAAGCACATCCTGATGTGGTTGTGATTGTATTCGCGGATGACGTTCGGTTGGTTGGTCCTCCTGAGCTGGCACGGGCTGCTTATGACACACTTATTCGGCAGGGCATGGTTGACATCGCGTGGGCTGGACCTCATCGTGATGAAAAGCAAGGTTTTCTCTCCCTCCGGAGAGTGCCCCGAGTTTTCAGATGGTGTTGATGGCAACGGCGTCCCTATATCAGGAGATGCTTTGGCTTCGGAGGGGACTAAGCTGCTGGGAGTACTCGTGGGAGGTGATGCTTTCGTGTCCGAGGAATGCGGTAAGATGGCAGTCTCAGCAACGTCGGTCCTTATTTCGCTGCTGGAGGAGCTGAATGATCCCCAAGCACAACTATTGTTGTTGCGTTTCTGCGCCCATCGGAAATATTTGCATTTGATGCGCGGTGTGCGTCCCGATCTTCTTCAATCGGGTGCTTTACACTTCGACGAGGCGGTGCAGCGCAGCTTGCGGCAGATTCCGGGAAGCCCGTTGCCGTTGAACGAGGAGTCTGTGGCCATCAGTCAAGTTCCCACGGCCTGGGAGGGGGTGCCAACCTTGGAGGAGTGCTGCCCCCCGCGCTAGTCTTTGCAGTCACGGGGAAGATCTGGCGGCGGGGAGGTTGGAACAAAGCCTCCGTTCCTCACTACAAGCGCTTGGCACTTCGCACAACCGAGTGGTTGAGGCCCGCAGAGATGATCATCCCTTCCCGTCATGGGTTAGCCCGAGTTCGATCCAGAGCTTGGGTGGGGTCTCTTTGCGCAGCCCAAAATTAAGTTGAAGAATAAGGACCTTTCTGCGGTCTTGCTGAACGGGTCCGACTGGCTTGACTTATTTGGCCAAGCTGCGCCTGCCTCTCGAGCTACGTAGGTTGCTTTCCCTTTCCCAACGCGGCGCCACTGCTCACTTGGCAGCCATCCCCGCGTCGCCTTCTTTTCGGCTTCCGCCCACTCAGGCAGTTGTCGCGTTGGCTTCGAAATTGGGTGCCCCGATGCCTTTTCTAGCTGGTATGCATACATGTGTTTGTGGTGCTTCTATTGACCCCTTTGGCTACTACTACCTTGTCTGTAACCGGCGTGGATGGGCTATCACGGCACATCATGCCGTTCGTGATGTGCTGGCATCTTTGCTGAAACAAGTCTTTGATCCAGCCTTTGTCATCGTGGAGGATCGCAATCATGATGGGTATTCGCCTGATTGGAAGCCCGACAGCACAGTGCTCAACCATGATGATGGACGAGGCAAACATATCGCGATTGCCGTGAGCCTTGCATTCCCTTGCCGTGCCTCGTATGTAGACTGGGCTGCTCGGGAGCCGCTGCGGGCTGCGGCGGTAGTACATGAGCGAGCCAAGAGGGCATTGTACGGACCAATCTGGCCTCACACGCTTGTGCCTTTTGCGATGGAGTCTTTTGGAGGTTTGGGGAAATCGGCGCGGAAGTTCTTCAACAGTTGTGTACAGCGCAGGCAAGACCGGTATTGTTTCAGGAGGAGGATGCTGCAACATTGAGCACGCGGAGCTTTTCAACCTATTGGTTGCAGCGGATAGTGATGGTTGCCTTGCACGGCTCGCAGGGCTACGGAATTGCTTGCAGGGCTAGTGATGATTATCAGCATAGGTGAACGCTGGGAATTTGCATGATGTTTGTTTAGGCGGCAGTTTTGGCGTTTAGATGAGTTTGTTTGTTTGCTGTGCCTTTTGACCTTTCAATTGTGAGATGTGAACCTTATTACAATAAAGTTTCGGATACCTCTTTATATATCCATACAACGTGTATGTAATCGAATAAAATCGTCGTCAACATTATATGATCCTCTCCTCTATAAAACAACATGAATGATGGCAGGGTCTTCCTGCCAGACCAGCGATAAACAAAACCCAGTCATGGAAGGATTCGTCTCAGTCACTATGGCATCTTACAAAAATACATATGCGCGCAACGAAACAATAATATGTTATACTGCAACATGCGGACGCTACAAAAACGTTGCAACGAGTGTCGTGCGTGACCGATGCGCCAAAATGCACGAACGCAAGCATTGAAATTGCACGTTTTTGTAATCCACGCCCAATCAGCTCAGCGTAGTAGGCGGTATGCTCCCTACGCTGTTTACTCCTCGGAGTCGCCATCAGCAAATGGCGTGCTGTCCTGCTTACTACATCTTGTTCAGTGCTCCGTGACGCGAAACAAATCATCTATCCATCCGATGATATAACAGCACGAAATTCGACTGATCGCGTCGCGATCGATTGCGAAGATCGCACCATTGCTTGGGGACTCACAGAGATCGACATAGTGTCCGGGGCTGGCTTGTTCTTGCAAGCGACGGGCATGCGACTTCTGTCGGCATTTCGCGAAAATGCAGGGTGAATTTATACTTTACAGGTGAATTTGTCCATGATTTGACGACTTTCGAGTATCTCATATACTTTCGAAGTGAAAACGATCATACTTCCCGGAATTCTCACTATAAACTGAAACTCTATTCACACACAAAACTGATCTTTACCAAACGCATCTGTCATCCATGTTTCCGAAATTAATTCCGAAACAAACTCAAACTTACTGCACCGGAATTCTTATCAATTTTCCCTCCCCTCATAAACTCTTGTGATGCAAAATCACCGAAAATATCGATTCCACTATTTTTATGTTTGAAACAATATTTTCATTCAACCTAAGCACACCACAATTTTCAACAATTCCACGTACATCGGGGATCCATATCATTCATCAAATTTCTCGACAGATTATACATGTATATTCCTTTACTTTGTTATTGCTCATTTCAGCAATCGAGAGCTATAGTGCAGGCACACTATATCCAGTAATCCGGGTTTCCGACTTAATGATGTTAGCAAGATTCCGAACATTGTGCATGCTGATGGCATGGCACGTGTAAGCACCTTTGCATATGCGCCCATACACTAACGAATGTGGATCCCATCTGATTTGCTTTACTTTTATTGATCGAAGTTTCAACCAACTGTTGAGCTGATGGCATCAGGGAGTATAGATCTGGAACTTTCCGAGCATCGCCGCGCTCAACAGCTTTTCCGTGCAGACATGCAAAGCCCCTAGTAGCCGTCTGCATGTCCAGCCCCTCATGCCGAGCATTCCTTACCGAGATCAAGCTCCACTGGTGCGCTGATAATTAGGCGCGCAGTATTCAAGGCTCTCCCTGTCTGGCCCAGAAGGTCCCACATCAGCTACCCTGCTGACTGCACTCCCATACTCAGCGCCTCACGGCTCCCTTCCACATTAAGTTCTTGATCGAATTGTCTCACCCACTCCAACACCTGCGTGTGCCCGCCGACTGTTGCGTGTTCCCTCACCTGCGGGCTCCACGGGCACCCCTGCTCCCGCAACCACTGCAGCACCTTCAGATGCCCCGCATGCGCCGCCCTGACACTAGCGTCACTGCTCCACGGGCACCCCTGCTCCCGCAACCACTGCAGTACCTCAAGGTGCCCCCCCGCTGCCGCCTCGGTGGTGGCTGTCTCATCCCAAAGCGCTCCCTGCTCTGCAGGGTCGTCGTCCAGCTGCCAGATCTCGTTATCCTTCAAGGACCACCCCTGCAGCCAGCGCAACACTTCAAGGCGCCCTTCCATTGCGGCCGCCGCGGATATATCCGCCACTGGGCATCCCCAAGGCCGCGTATATTGCCCTACGCCCCGCCATCCTCCCCTTTCCCCATGCCCCTCGCCCCACCTCCCGCAGAATGCCCACCACATCGCGTCATCCTCCACAGGCTGATATGCACCCTCTCCTGCGAGATCCTGGGCGTCATAGCTGCCCACACCGTACATCATCTCATATGCCTCGGCCACCCAGCGCAAAATATGCGTGTGCCCGTTGCTTGCCGCATTGAGACACACCGCTCCATTCCACGGGCAACCCTCCCGCAGGGCCCACTGCAGCACGTGCAGATGCCCCGCCGCCGCCGCAGAGGCGGTCGTCTTGAGCCCCCATGGACAGCTCGAGGACCCCTCATGAAGCGGGTTCTTCTTCCTCAACCATTGGAGCATGCGGAGGTGCCCACCGGCTGCAGCCGCATTGCATGTGCCCGCATCCCACGGACACCGGTGTTGCCTCAGCCAGTTAAGCATGGTCAGGTTTCCGGCGCGGGCCACGCTCCGGGGGGCCCGCACGTCCAACGGGCACCCCTGCTGCACCGCCCACTTTGCAAGCGGAGGTGTGCTGAGCACCGCGGCCATCTGCAGGCACTGCCCGGGCGCGCCTCCCGCACGCCGCAGCGCATGGCACACGCGCCCCATGAGCACCCGCTCGGTTGGGTTGAGGAGCGCCAGGATACGGGGGCTCCACACCGCCTCCACCCGGGATAGCCTGACCAATATGCTCTCCCAGACGACGGCCCCCTTGCGCACTGTTTTGGATGGCCGTGATCTGCAGGGCTTGGTGGTGGGTGCAGTGTCATGGATGTGCACCACGTGTCGATCCCCGAAGGAGACGACCGTGCGTGCCTGCGCACTGCTCTGGCCCCCCTCTTCCCGGCGCTATCCTCCAAGGAGACGACCGTCCGTGCCTGCGCACTGCTCTGGGCCCCCTTCTTCCCGGCGCTATCCCGAAGGAGACAACCGTGCGTGCCTGCGCACTGCTCTGGGCCCCCTCTTCCCGGCGCTATCCTCCAAGGAGACAACCGTGCGTGCCTGCGCACTGCTCTGGGCCCCCCTCTTCCCGGCGCTATCCTCGCTGCCGACAACCCGCAGCTTCCACCCCACCGGCTGCCCGGCCCACACCAGCCGGAGCAGCACGGTTTCCCGCGAGGAGCTGGTGCCCGTGCTGCTCAGGACGCGGGGCTCCCAGCAGCCCTTCCCGAGCGTGAGGCGCAGCAGAATCATGTCATCAATCTGCCCACCGGCATCCGCACCGGCTGCCGGCAGGACGTATGCAGTCCAGTTCCCGGCCGCGCGCGTCAGCCTCACGAGCAGCGGCTCCTCGGAGGTGCCCCCCTTCGGCGTGACTCGCCGTCCAAAGATGCTCGGCTCCCACCTAACACCGCCCTTCTTCGTCGCCTGCTGCTGCTCAGCCCGAGTCAGCCTCACCCAGACGGTCTCCCCTTCGCTCCCTCCCTCAGCAGTTCCCTCGGCCTCACCCCCGGCACAGTCCCCACCCGGTGTGGCCGCTCCCGCGGTGTGCTGACTGCCGCGCTTTCCGCGTTTGGCCGGTTTCAGGATCGGCGATGTGTGTCCCTCGCGGCTGCCGAAGGTGCCGCCTGCCTCCTGGCCGCCAGAGGCCTCCAGAGGCCGCCAGAGGCGCGCAGGCCTCTCAGGTGCGGCGGCGGTCAAGGGGGGGCAAAAGCTTACTGCGGTGCCGCGCTCATCCTCGGAGACAGAGGCCTCCAGAGGCCGCCAGAGGCGCGCAGGCCTCTCAGGTGCGGCGGCGGTCAAGGGGGCAAAGCTTGCGGTGCCGCGCTCATCCTCGGAGACAGAGGCCTCCAGAGGCCGCCAGAGGCGCGCAGGCCTCTCAGGTGCGGCGGCGGTCAAGGGGGGGCAAAAGCTCTCTGCGGTGCCGCGCTCATCCTCGGAGACATACTCGCCCTCCTCGAGCTCAGATTCCGCCTCAACGGCCGCCTCGCCTGTACTCCGTGTGTTCACGACTGACTCGGCTGCGCCACATGCCTCCGCGGCGGTTTCACCTTTGCCAGATACCTGCAGGAACCCCTCGCCTACACCACGTTCCTCCACGACGACCTCGCCGGTGCCACGTGTCACCACGACCTCCTCGCATGTGCCACGTGTCGCGACGACCTCCTCGCCTGCAACATTAGCGTCCACGACCGCTTCGCTTGCGCCACGTGGCGCCATATTTGCCTCGCCTGAGCCACGCTTGCGCTTGCCGAAGCTGGCGTGCTGCTGCAGGGCCGCATCCGCTTCCGTGACTGTGCGCGCTGCGGCGAGGCTTGCTTCAAGCTCGAGGCGAGCCTTGACCTCCCGAGGCGATGGCCTCTCCGAAACATCCGGAAGGGTGTCCGGGATCGGCGCGGGCAGGTGAGCGGTGGGCGCGGACGGCGGAACCTTGGAACCCCCCAGCTTCAGCAAGCGCTGCCTCTGAGCCTTGGGCAGCTCCACGAAGGCCGCGCGCCCGCAGCAGTTCTTATACAACTTGTTACCCTTACCGCACGGGCACCTCTTGCGCCAGGCCTTGGAGAGTTGCACGTCTGCGAGATGCGCTTCGGCACCTTTAGATCTGCCAGCACACTTTTCAGGACTTGACCCAGGCCCTTTCGATCCAACCGGTTCACCTTCGGGAACAGCTCCAACCTCCTCCGAGTCACGTGGGGAACTTTCGGTGCGAGTCCTGCTCTCTGTCTTGGCATGCGACAGATGACCCGAAAACTGCCTTGCACCATTCCGCAACTCACTGCTCGTCTTTGGTGAAGGGCCAGGTCGTGGTGGAACCCTCGCGGGCTCCATCAGTGCGGGCCTCCCGAGAAGCATCATCGGCGCATTCGGTACGAACATCCGCTGCCCCCAGGGATTCATGGCCCCCCCAGTTAACGCGGGCGCGCTCTGCCACAGCGCCGGCCTTGCTCCGGAAACCAGGGAGCCCCCCTGAAGCAGTCCCGGCTGCATGAAGGGGTTGACCTGTGCGAGCCCAGGCTGAGGAAAGTAGGCGCCGGGCATCAGCAGTGGCTGCGCGTTGGAGGGTTTTGCAACGAGGCCAAATCTGTCCATGGTCACGATGGGGCGCGAAGAAGACGGATCAGAGAATACCATTGCCTGTGCACACTTCTGTGTTTCCCTGGGTCTTTGGTGCGCGCGTGTGTATGCTCTCTCTCTCTCTCTCTTAGAAGCTGCACAAATATGACTCCTGGACCGCAGCTGGTTGGCCCTCCTTTACTCCTGGTAAACTTGCCGCACCGTCGGTTCAAGAAGGTTCCGAAGTCGTGTGCCTCTGTTTCTGCCCAAACCGAAGCGGTCGCACTGCCCTCTCTCTGGGCTCGCTTCGAGGATTTCAACCTGAGGGCGAGACGCACAGTGGAAGAGCGCACGCCGACCCTGCAACTGCACACCGCTACCTGTAAGAACCGCCCACATTCAAACTTTGGCGCTTTGCGTCTAGTGGTGTGAGACCAGCAAGCCGCGGACGCATCGCCGCGGTACAGGTGAACAGCCAGGAAACAGACCGCGTCGCTGCCTACAAGACTTGCAACTTCATCAAACCGTAAGGTTTCCCTTCGGCCGACCTGACCGCCTGCCCGCGACCTAACATAGACCACATATCCTTGCGGGTCTTTTAAATTTTCATATTTCTGATCGCGACAGGAATAATCGTCAGGAGGTACGTACGTCTAGGGTTAGTGGCGGAAACATATTTGCTGCGCCTCAATGTCCATACTACCCCACAAGGCGACTTTCAGCGTTTAATAGGACCGGTTAATGCTGTGCGGATGACAAAGAGCCTTGTCGTGCAAACTTCGCTTGACCGCCAACATGGCAGAGAGTACCTCGGCGGAAGGGGGCAAGTTCTGAAAACCTCGACGCCTACTCTACGCCTCAGCTGTTCCATAAAAACCAAGCGAAACAAGATGACCCACGTCTCGTCTCACGTCTCACGTCTGACTATCTATGACTCTGCACTCTCGTTCCGGTTGTTTACGAACTTATTCGCACCGAAGGTGCATCTATTCCTCTAATTCCCCGCCAGTTCCCTGTGGCGCGAGTGGCGCGTCCAAACGTCGTCGCGCCGTCGCGTCCAAACGGCACCCTTGCTGACGTGATAGTTGATACTGAATTACTGATCGTGATCAGTGGTGCCGAGATCCTACGTGGCACCGGCGATTGCCGCTCGCTTTTCTTAGAGCACCGGCGATTGCCGCTCGCTTTTCTTAGAGCGCCGGCTGGTTTTTCAAGCCGCAAACTGTTAAGCCCAGCCAATATGGTGTTATTTGCCGGCCACTTATCAAAACCGCCGGCCGCTTGAAAAATCCCCGGCACCACTGATTGTGATATCAGATATAGATACCTGACACCGATACGTTAACGTAACGACGTTTGAAACGACTGGTGACCATACGTTTGAAACCTATTGTAGCTATTCTACCTGTGACTGAAGAGTGAAAAATGTACAAGTTCGAAATTGTTCGCAACAGTTTCGCGCCATTATGTATCGTCGGATTATTTCCTAACATTAAATCTAACGATTTGCAGGGATGTCGCGCTCTCGCGCACGGGAACCTCTGCAATAGTGTCACTTCGTCCTTACCTTAGATCTTTCGGGAACGGTTGCGGTTGTCCTGCGCTGGAATGTACTTATTAAGTTATCATCGCCAGGCGTGAGCGTGAGCAGATCAGCAGAAAGGTCCTCGCCTTTCAAGTCGACTGTTTACAGTGATTTCACCCTTCGGAAAATTCGTTAAACGTCGACAGCACCCCCGAAAGCGGGTACTGACCTCAAAACGGGGTGTTAAAAAATAATTTGGACACCGTGTGGTAACGCAATTTTCAGGTCTACAACCACACAGCTCTCCACCCTTGTTTGACATCAGCAGTTCCAAAGACCTCGTTCGTTGCGGTGCACTTGTTGTTCTTTCGCCGTCTGCCTCGCGTTCGTTCAAACCTCCAACAAACAAAGCCTATCTCCTTTACGTAAGGATAATTACCGCGTGATCGAACACAATTAATCATGTATTGTCCGCTTAGTCCTGTCTTGCTAGGAAAGCACACCGCAATCTGATTCTGTGGGGGATCTCCCCCCCCCAATACAGTTGATCCTCAAGTTTCCCGGCAAAGGATGCATGACATTTCCTTGTATAAGCTCCAGTTTATGCGTCCAAATAGATTCACTTTGACTCAAGGGGCAAGGTTCAAATTGTTTCCCTCTTACTTAGGGGCGTTTCCTCCGTCGACATGTCACAGGTTCAGCGGCGTCATCTTCGATTTCGTTCAAGATGCAGGCCTCGCGAAGACAACTTCCGGGTTCAATTTTGGCATTGATTTTGTGGTCAAGTACTTTCTCGTCAGTTCTGATAAGCTCCCACGGACTCCGCTCGGGGTTGGAGGCGCGGAGAATCTCCGCTTCAGCTCATAGCTTGCCTGCTGAATTTCTCAGCACGCCCACAACCACAACTGTTGTGAGGCCTCGACACCTATTGACGACGTCTCCTACGATGTCTCCTACGTCACCTCCAACCGTCCCGCTGACCGTCATGCCTACTGGCTCCCCGACCACAGCGCCGACCGGCTCCCCAACCACTGCCTCTCCCACAGCGACGACTGCGCCGACCGGCTCCCCAACCACTGCCTCTCCCACAGCGACGACTACGCCGACAACGGCTCCGACAGGTATCCAGTTCTCTTCCCACACTGTTTGAACCCGTGGAAGTTCGACCGAAAGTAATCAGGAAGTCAATCTTCAATATGGTGTTGGTTGACTTCGCAAGGCCACACCGAGGCCACCATACAGCAGTGCATTGACGACCTTGGCTGCCGCCCTCTGCGACTTGCATCAGGCTCTGTGCTGCTGCCGAGTTCGGCTGGGTGCCCGGGGATCGCGCTGAGGGCAGGGTGCTATTCTGAAAGCTGACTTATCGATATCCGTAGGGCTGCGGAAGCCTGTGCGAGTTCTGAACGTCTATTTTTAAATCTTGAGAGTGCTGGTGGACTATCAAAACGAGACGAGCAGGCATCACTGTATGCGACACCCCGCTCTATCAGTCACCAGCAGTTTGATAGGGGCAGCCCCCGAGCACCCCTGCGTCGACCCTTCTGGTGGCAATAAAACGCATAAAAGGAGCTTGGTTGCTTACTTATTTGTTTTTTGGGTGGACGTAGGGCAACCAATGCCACTGTGCGCTATCAGGCGGAGTTGCATGCGATGGATGCATTTTGCTTGCAATGCAGCAGATATTGCCACAGTGGAACTTGAGGGGCTGTTGGGGGTGTCTTCACGGTGACGCAGGGGATCCTTTTGATGAGATCTATAAAAAAAGTGATGGTTTTTCAAGCGAATGCGGACATCAGATGGAAGTCATGACGACCGCTAGCCATCCTTCGGAATGCAAACAACGCTGTTTAGAGCTCCATGATGAGGACGGCTTACCCTGTAACGTTTTTTTGGCAGACATTTCAATAGGCGAATGTAGATTTCGCCACTGTGAAGAGTGCTTTGGAGATATCGACGACAACCATTGCGACTTTACATATTCTAGCAGTGGTAAGATCCTGTCGCTTTTCCACTTGCCTTTGAGCTTTCAAATTTCCCCTGACCAACGACGTGTCAAAGAGCTAAGATCACCAAAGTCATACTCATCGAATCGGGTTCCACGCCCTGTGATGGTACTGCTCTTTAATTTAGGCAACAGTGTTTTCACCTTGTCGGCATCAAGTAGAAAGCCTTGAAGCATCATTTCGATGGTATTATATTCGTTTCTGTCAAAAGGAGACTGTTTCGGTAAAGTGCAAATGACTTGGAAGAAACCAGATTCTTCGCACACTTCTCCAGAACCAGCTGAGGGGAGTGCTCATTGAAGTGAAAGTTGGACGGCGTCCTAAGGTTGACAATTGCTCTTCTTGTTGCCCGTTCCGCCAGCCTTCAGCATCTTCACTTCACTCGTCCCGCCTCCTCCGTCGCCGCCTCCCTCTCCCCCATCACCTCCTACGGTAGCCCCAACCTTCGGTCCAACCGCCTCGCCCACCGTCTCGCCCACCGGCTCCCCAACCACCGTCTCCCCGACCACAGCGCCGACCGGCTCCCCAACCACTGTCTCTCCCACAGCGACGACTACGCCGACAACGGCTCCGACAGGTATCCAGTTCTCTTCCCACACTGTTTGAACCCGTGGAAGTTCGACCGAAAGGAATCAGGAGGTCAATCTTCAATATGGTGTTGGTTGACTTCGCAAGGCCACACCGAGGCCACCATACAGCAGTGCATTGACGACCTTGGCTGCCGCCCTCTGCGACTTGCGCCAGGCTCTGTGCTGCTGCCGAGTTCGGCTGGGTGCCCGGGGATCGCGCTGAGGGCAGGGTGCTATTCTGAAAGCTGACTTCTCGATATCCGTAGGGCTGCGGAAGCCTATGCGAGTTCTGAACGTCGATTTGTTACTTGCTGCAGGATCTCCACCTCCTCCCAATCCCAATCCCAATCCTCCTCCAAACGCACCTCCACCTGTCCCTTCACCTCCTCCCCCTTCGCCTCCCCTCCCTCACCTCCCCCTCCATCCTCCTCCTCCTCCACCGTCTCCAGCTCCCCCGCCTCCGCCTTTACCAAGTGTGAACGCGACTTACCGGTTCGTGGATATCACCTTGTCAGACGCCGAAGACCGAGAAGAGAACTTCACCGCGTTAGTGATGGAGACTGCCGCGTCTGACGCTGGCAAGTCAACGGTAATCGTCACCCCAACCGGTTGCACTAGCGCCAGGGTGTCGAACTCCGTAGAGCTGTGCACGAAGTGCTCCTTTTGCTCTCAGAAACTTCTCTTGAGGATGGGCGACACTTGCTCGAGGTAGCGATTGCTTCCTTTAATTAATTATTAGTTTCTATGGGGTTGAATGGCTGATGAAATGTGACGTGTGAGACAACCTGCTTTGCCATACTAAATAGGTTGGAGCTTGAGGACAGCTCTTGTGGGGCCCCAATCATATCGGCCTGTGGGGTTCTGGTGGTATTTCAATCAGCAAGATGTCACGGTGAACCGAATATACAGCGACTCAGACGACTCGATGAGGCACAGGCATTTGCACAGCTCAGTCGACGAACAGACGCTTGCGGACGTCACGGTACGTTCCAACAAATGAAACGCGTTTGAAGGGCATCGCACACTTGACTCCTGTTGCCACCTGGCACATCGCAGCACTGACACCTTTGCCTTCTCTCCGCCTCAGTTTCTTTAATTCCTCTCGCTCCCACCTTGCATCTCGCAGCGGCTCTTTGCCTCCTCTTGTCATCCTCAAGCACTTCAGTGTCGACGGCGTTCGTTACGAACTCAGGCTGCAAAGAATGACTTTTTGTCTACGTCCCATCTCGGCCATGGGCACCCGACTTTGCCGCCTTAAACTCTAAACACACACTTTTTTTATTGTACACAAACTTCAAGGGATGTGCGAGTGCTGCTTGACATCGGACACGATGGTTCCTGGCATAGCTCAGTATATGCCAGTCCTTCGGAGGCGGCGTTTCACGCGAAGCGCCGGTGCTTGAAACGGAGCGCAGCGATCGGCCGAATCACGACTCTGTGATGAGACGTGCAGGTGCCTGTGGTTATCTGTAACCATCACACTTGTCAACTCATGGGAAAGGCATTTCTGTCTTTGAGCATAACAATACTGGATGGACGTTTTGGAACTGTTTGGGGCTTGTGCTGGGAGGGTTCCTCGTATTGATTGGTTATTTTATTCCAGGTGGTGTTCGCATATAATGAGACCAATGCTTCCACAGCGTATGCAGCTTACGTTTCGAGTGGGAATGCAACGTGTGCCCCCTGATGCACGTCCAACCTGCTCTTTCACCCTTGATTGTTCGAAACGTACTCGTGCACTGCTATCTCTTTCACGTGCCTTCAAGCCGTCGAAACACATCCTCGGTCTTCCCTCACACTTTCAGTCTTCCGCACAAGCCAAGCTCACACTAGCTCCGCTGAAAAGTCCCCCACTTGCATTCCGATGCTGTATCACCAAATTATTTCCGGTGCATTATCAAACATGTTCTTCGATCCCCCTTATCCCTTTTCTATGTTAGCCCTTTCGATGCTCCACATCGTTGATAGCACCGACGGCTATATAAATCCTCCCCGTTGTTTAGCACACAAAGCGCGCAAGCTGTATGGTGGGGAATATTGCTGTGAAAATCTCCCTTCATTCACTCTGTGATACGCTCTTCTCTATCCTCTACCATATGTAAGGTTTCACTCTGTGATTCTCTTTCCTTCTCTACTGAACAGGGTTGTGGGCACGCGTAATATTTGAAAGATGTCATTGTTGGCAGGGACTACTATGGCACCCTTAATGAATGGCTAGGAAATGTGCCACCACCACCGCCTGTGTCTCCTTCTGAAGACCCATACAATTGGGCGGAAGGATGCGCTTTCTGCTATGACAAAATGATTTCAGACAGCTACAATTGTTATGACGGTACGCATGTCGCCTCAAAAGTGCAAGTCGTGCTATGGATGTACATATGAAAGATGGCTAGTTAGGAGGGGACGGAGGCTAACAGACTTGTGCAGGTGGAGGTCGTGTTTCCTGAGGGAACATCTAGGGCGATCTGCCGAGGGAGCATCTACAATATGCGTAGGGCCTGCCGAGGGGACATCTAGGGTTGTCGTGAGGGTAATTCTCAGTCACACTGAGGAAACAGCTAGGTTAGTACTAGGGCAAACCGTAGGAATCTTTAGGTTGCTTGTAGGGAATGCCGAGGGGTTGTCTAGCTTAGTCTTGTGTCAAGAATGTACCGAATGCACTTGTAGGTTAGGACTAGGTCCAGGTCTAGGGGATGAAGGGGACATCTAGGTTACGTCTAGAGTCTGCTAGCGGAGCATCTAGGTTGTGTCTGGAATCAAAGTCTCAGTAATATGTCTTGGACATATTTAGGGAGAATCTAGGTAATTTGTGGGATTTACCAACGGAGCATCTGAATAGCACACCGGGTGTATTGAGGAGACAATTAGGTCATGTCTAGGGTTTTCTGATGAGTGTGTGAGCTACGTCATGGAGATACCCATGCGAGCATCTGCAGGTTCTCTCGGGAGTGCGTGGATAGCTGTGTTAGTATACATAGGGTATAGCAACGGAACACCAAGGATACGCCTACAGTTAGAAAGGGGACATATGGCTTATATATGTATACTTCCTCTATAGGGTATATTGAAGGAAAAATTGAGGTATTTCAAGGGCACTCTGACGGGGGCATCATTTTTTTCGGGAGTGCATTGAGAAGAAACGCAAAATATTCCACCAATGCCCTCTACCACCTCGGGTCGGATAATTGCAAATATTCCACCAATACCCTCTGCCACCTTGAATAAGATTTTTTGCGAGATATTCGCCACACTGGAGCCACATTGGAGAGCGCCCCGCCGGTAGACCATCCCACAAACATCAAAATGCATGAAGTGAAGGTAGGCTGGATTGATGCTGCTGACCCAGCAGTGCCTCCTGGAGGTCGAAGCTGAAGCACCAGTTATCAACCTCACCAGCCTCTGTGGCGTTTTCCCTGTCTCCATCTTGCTTCAAGTCATGACACCACGCGAATTAAGCCGCTGCAAGTTCAGCGTAGTTCTCCAATTTGCTGGTTCCAGGTTTAAGCAGCAGAGGTACCAAACACTTTTTTTTCTGTTTCGGCACCCCCTACACCTGCTTCGGTGTTACTCGCGCCAACTCCCGTCTTTTGAGCGCATGTGACATGCCTCTTTAGATCCAGTGCGGAGTGCCTCGCCACTGGCGCCAGCCGCATGCAGCGTCGTGTTCCTCCGTCCTTGTCTTCCCCTGCACAGTGACGTTTTTTAGCCGGGCCCCACATAAGGTGGCTGGAAGTTATTCGCCGTCGAGTTGTGTCCAGCTCCCATGACATCTCCAGCACCCCCATTCCCTCTGCCACCCCTGCTTGCTGCCTCATGTAGGCTGTGGCTGGATTCAGACCTGCATCTGCCACCCCTGCCATTTTGCCTCATGTAGGCTGTGGCTGGATTCAGACCTGCATCTGCCACCCCTGCCATTTTGCCTCATGTAGGCTGTGGCTGGATTCAGACCTGCATCTGCCACCCCTGCCATTTTGCCTCATGTAGGCT